>JAJHIY020001676.1:102500-175000 GCA_022114975.2 Lampris megalopsis | reverse complement strand
AAAACTACAGCACTTTTCACAAGTACAACGTGATGTAAAGAACAGAGTAAACGCGGCGGTGCCAAGAAGCCACGGGGCTGGGGCTCCCTCTAGCGGCGAGAGGAGGAGGGACGGGTGGCTGGTTTGAGTCGGATCTCATTGGGTTTTTAAAATTGAATGCCAACCTCTGGGTTCGTTTTACAAACAAGCAAAACAGAATCGTCCCTCAATCACCAAACCGCAGAGGCAGAAAAACAATGCACTAGCCAACCCCGGGAGAGCTGACGGATATCGAATGACAAAATAAGAGAATAAAACTCGAATGAAGGACTTTTTTTTTTATACTACGAGACAGGACACTCTCCCAAAACTAGAATCAACTATCGGCCTTGTGTTACCACAAACAAAATCATTTCATTTAAAAATCAAAGTTTTATTTGTTAGCAAGTAGGGCTCTTGTTATTCACCATATAGGAGTCCAATAAACTACGTCACTGCTGCTCCGGTTGCTCCGGTTGCAGTGAAGCCTGCAGAACACCGCTGCATGAATATGGATAGGGCTGTGTGGCTTCACCAGATACCACGTGTAGGTGGCTGAGGGAGAGGTCGCTTTGCTGGTTCGCCTAAGTGGCACAACAGCTACTTTAGAGTCTCGTGTGGGTTTGGTGTGTGTGTGTGTGTGTGGGAGGTGGGGGGTTGTGTGTTTGTAGTCCTGTGTAGGTCAGGCTTTAGCCAAGTTGTACGTTTCTGCTTGTCCGTGGGCATGTGAGGGAGGGGTAGCGTGACTGCATCTGTGTGCGACTGAGGAGACAATCTACGTATTTAGCTGTATGAGTGTTTTGTTTGTGTGTTTGCCTGTCTACGGGGTTGTGTTGGAGTGCAGGTTGATTTGCAGCCCTCTTCAGGGGAGGTGGTGTCTCTGCCCGCGGCCCGAAGACGGCCCAGCCTGGCCAGCACCCTCTTATTCATCTGGTTCAGCTCAGAGACGTAGGATGCTTCTATCTGATGCTCCCTCTGCTGCCTGTGAAGCAGAAATGGATGTAAAAGTAACCCATCCATCCATCCATCCACCCACCCATCCATCCATCCGTCCATCCAGCCATTATCCAAGCCGCTTACCCTGCTCTCAGGGTCGCGGGGATGCTGGAGCCTATCCCAGCAGTCTTTTGGCAGCAGGCGGGGAGACTCCCTGGACAGGCTGCCAGGCCATCGCAGGGCCAGCCGACACACACACACACACACACACACACACCTGGGGACAATTTAATACGGCCGATTCACCTGACCTACATGTCTTTGGACTGTGGGAGGAAACCGGAGTACCCGGAGGAAACCCCTGTAGACACGGGGAGAACATACAAAACTACTACACACAGAGAACGACCCCATGGTTGGACTACCCCGGGGCTCAAACCCAGGACCGGCTGGCTGTGAGGCGACCGCGCTAACCACTGTGCCAACGTGCCGCCCCTATTCTATTTTTTTAAATTATTTTCATCCCCTTTTTTCTCCCAGTCGTATCCGGCCAATTACCCCACTCTTCCGAGCCATCACGGTCTCTGCTCCACCCCCTCTGCTGATCCGGGGAGGGCTGCAGACTACCACATGCCTCCTCTGATACATGTGGAGTCGCCAGCCGCTTCTTTTCACCTGACAGTGAGGAGTTTCACCAGGGGGACGTAGCACGTGGGAGGATCATGCTATTCCCCCAGTCCCCCCCCCCAGAACAGACGCCCCGGCAGACCAGAGGAGGCGCTAGTGCAGCGACCGGGACACATACCTACATCCGGCTTCCCACCCAAAGAAGTGGCCAACTGGTAACAGCCGCCCCTATTCTTTACAGGATACACAGAATTTAGGTTCATGATGTTTTGCATAAAACATTTCCCTTTTTTTTGTTTTCATTTTATTCAGAGACGAGGCACAAATGCGTACTGTCTGTGTGAGTGCGTGTGTGTGAATCTGTGCAGGCGTGCATGTGGACAATTATATTACCCACTGTGTTTTTGAACAGGTAACTATTAGGTGTACCTTAAAGCACACACTTATTAGTTGTTGACGCTGTGCTTTGCATCCGAATGCAGGGTGGTGTAACTATGGCGGAATGGCTCAGCTTAAATAAGTGATGCTGTTGCTGCGGTAACCTCACCAGCAGGTCATTCTTGCACTGCCGGAGAGCGACGTCTCCCCTTCCAGGAATTCTGCTCTGATCATCTCTGGTGTCAGGAGTGCTCCTGAATCTTCAGACCTGCATACAGACACACAAAAAATGCACACACACCACAGGCAAACACAAACACACAATGTGAGCAAAAAAAAGGCAGCGAGTTTTACCTTGAAGCGCGGATGCCTGATACACAGAGACTACTGTAAAAAATGAGCAAATGAGAAGTACTGGTACATACGCGTTGCCCACTAGTCCCGCCATGTCATCAGGGAGGCTGGTAAGAGGAGGAGGAGCGGCGAGGGGAAGTATGTCCATACTGTAGTCCACAGAACTGCAGGAGACGGGAATCACGTTTTGCTCTCCAGTTCCACCCCAAACGTGCCAAAAACTGAAGTAACGGTCTAACCTCTACTGTTAGCTGACAAAAACATAACTGGACATTTCGTGAAATCTCACTTTGAAACAGGAGTGACTGAACTGCTGCTATGAAAAGGTCGAAGGCACTTCACAGCAATGCAATCTTGGTGCAATATTTGGCAACATGCTACACAAACTCAGCCGTTTTGTTTTAGCCAAGCGAGAATATCCCGGCTCTGGTTTTCCTCTGAGCAAATACTTGGTGTGGGTGAGAACACAGGTACACAAATACTCATGAAATATACATATGCAAGAGACATTCAGCCAAATGTAATGGGTACAGGTACAGTAACTTGTTAGTAAAGCTACTGACCTCTCTTCCTACCGGCATTAAAACTGCATTACATCCATCCATCCATCCATTATCCAAGCCGCTTATCCTGCTCTCAGGGATGCTGGAGCCTATCCCAGCAGTCACTGGGCAGCAGGAGGGGAGACACACTGTCACAGGGCCGACACATACGCACACATTCACACCTAGGGACACCTGGCCTACATGTCTTTGGACTGCACGAGGAACCCACGTAGACACGAGGAGAACATGCAAACTCCACACAAAGGACGACCCAGGAGTCGGGACGACCGCCCAAGGTTGGACTACCCCGGGGCTCGAACCCAGGACCTTCTTGCTGTGAAGCGACCGCGCTAACCACTGCAGCATTGTGCCGCCCCATGTCTTCACGATGATTAAAAATGCTTTCCTCAGATTCCTCACAAAATCTGACCAAAGACTACGCCACACAGACAGGATACACATCCCCAGCTAGAGACACAATGCAAAGTCAACAAAAATCCCCAAACTCCTCGTGCCATCTTTACATGTGCTATGTGTGACACTTTGCCTAAAACGATGGAAACGTCATCTGAAGATCAATATATTACCGGTCTTCAGATGGTCGGGTTCCCTTATGTCTGCCTGATCTTGCTTCAGATGGATGAGATTGGGCGTCCAGGTAGCATAGCGGTCTATTCCGTAGCCTACCAACAGCAGTTTCCAGCTCTGATTTTCCTTTGAGCAAATTCTCGGTGTGGGCGAGAACACGGGTACACATATCCTCATGAAATATAGATATGCAAGAGACATTCAGCCAAAGGTAACGGGCACAGGTACAGTAACTTGTGAGTAATGCTACTGACCTCTCTTCCTACCGGCATTAAAACTGCATTACAATGCATCAGAATTGTTGCCTCGCCACAGAGCAGTCTGCTGCCTGTTGAGCCCACGATGCCCTTTTGTTTTTGCTGCCCCCCTTTTGTCACAGTCCTCCTGAAAGAATCAGTGTTTTGTACTTGCCTGATGACCGGACGCTTACATTGTGATTATAATAAGGGAACTGGGACAACGCTCCCAAAGCTGGAGGATTTTACATCCTGCTTTGTATTTGAAAATACAAATGACTTGGAAATACCTCAATGGAAAATTCTTGTGCAGCGGCGGACCGATCCTTGCCAGACAGATGATTAAAAACGCAGACTTGTTGACTGCAGGAAGATGGGATTGGGGGGGGGGGGCAAAAGGATCTGATTGAAACCCCATACAGTCTGTGTGGCTGTTGCACACACGCCGCTTCTGGTCAAAACTGAGAATTTTCAGATTTCTGTCAGGACACGAACTTTTGCTTTGACAAACCTTGTTTTTTTTCCACTTAAATTTGCACTTTGGGATTTAAATGGGCTGTTAGGGAGAAATCACCTCATGCAAGGCGAACTCATCCACACCGCTCCTGGATTCAATATATGTGAAATTACCTTCATGGCATGGGCCAAGAGTAGAGAGTCCATTGCACACCTGAGTGCTGGTAGCGTGCATTGGAGGGTTCACAGGAGAGACATGCTACAAACTGCAAATAGTAGCAAACTGTATTCACCAACACATCAAAATATCATAATTTAGACAGGCGGATTGGTGCAGCATCAGCAGTAATGCAGACATTGTATAGGACCGTTGTGCTGAAGGAGGAGCTGAGCTGGAAGGCAAAGCTCTCAATTTACCAGTCAATCTTCGTTCCAACCCTCACCAATGGTCATGAGTTTTGGGTAGTGACCAAAAGGGTGAGATGAAGGATACAGGAGCCTGAAATGAGTTTCCTCCGTAGGGTGTCTGGGCTCAGCCTTAGAGATAGGGTGAGGAGCTCGGACATCCGGAGGGAGCTCGGAGTAGAGCCGCTGCTCCTTCGCATTGAAAGGAGCCAGTTGAGGTGGTTCGGGCATCTGATTAGGAGGCCTCCTGGGCGCCTTCCTTTGGAGGTTTTCCTGATGCGTCCAACTGGGAGGAGACCCCGGGGTAGACCCAGAACTCACTGGAGGGACTACATGTCCAATCTGGCCTGGGAATGCACTGGGATCCCCCAGGAGGAGCTGGAGGGCGTTGCTGGGGGAAGGGATGTCTGGAGTGCCCTACTTAGCTTGCTGCCACTGCGACGCGACCCCAGAGATGTGGCTGATGATGGGATGGATGAGATGAGATGAGATGAGATCATAATTTTCAATAATGTTTTAGCCTATACCAACGCTAGAATGAATCACTAGTTCACAGTGAAGGTGATGACAGCATGTAGCTTTTTCCTCCATATGGTCTCAGGGTATGTGGCCTTGGTAGGTATGTGTATAGAGAATTTCTGTAGTTGAGGTGCAGTACTACCTCTCTGCGGGTCCAAACTGACTAAATCTTAAATGTTTTTTAAAAGCTCTGTTGGCTGAACAGCTGGTATCATGGAGATAATGTAAATTCTGATGTGATTCTGAAAACCATCAACTGGCCACCCAGATGCAACCATTTGTCCAACCAAGGCCAATTACGCGTGGCATTATTGTGGCTATTTACAATTCTGCCCCCAGCAAAAGTGAAGATGGCGTATGACATCATACATAATATCACTGCCAGATTCCAAACAGCAATCCGGTGCATTCATAGCAATCTCTGGAGATTTCAATCATGTTTCCCTCCCTTCCATGTCGCCTACTTTCACTCAATTTGTTAAATGCTCTCCAGAGATGGCAAAACACTGGACCAAAAATTTGCCAATCTTCTCTGCCAATGCCAAACAGCTTATTTTGCTGCTGCTATTGACTCTTGTTTTGAGCTTCTGGTACCCCAGGTGCTGACAATCAGCTGCCTGATATACGATTTATTGCCAAGAAGCATTGTTACAACAAAGAACTAATCTACCAAACACACATTTCCTTGCTTTTTTTGCTAAGTTTATATATACTGTATAGTGTTTTTTATTCGAAACCATCTATGGTGTTGAGTGCTCGACTAATGAGGAGCGGAACATCAACATGGATACAGGAAAAAAGATTTTAATGCATAGCAGTGCGCGAGACGCACGAAACGGGCCTGTAACTGCTATACATTAAAATATTTTTCCTGTATCTGTGTTGATATATATATATTTCTTGCGCTTTTACTTTAGCACTGGTTTTGCTCTTAGATGCTTGTAAAGCGAGAAGATGCACTTATGACCTCTGATGACTAGTAGTTCTCCTGATTCCCTATGATAAATGCATTTATTGTAAGTCGCTTTAAATAAAAGTGTCAGCTAAATGACTGTAATGATGTAATGGATGGCCTTACACAGTGTATATCAGATTGTGCTCATTTCTGTGCGGGTGATAATTCCAACCAAAACAGTGAATTCCAATTAAGCTAAAGACCCTCCTTGAATGAGAGGAAATGTGCATTCAGAACAGGCAACGGAGAGCTGCTCAGAAGTGTGTAGAGGAGATTAAAGACAGAACTCAAAAGGAGTGAATACAATTACAAGAAAAAGGTCGACATCACACTGCAGCCGAACAACATGAAAGCATTCTGGAGTGGCATGAGGAACATTACCATCTTCAACCATCCTAGTGTGCAGTCAGAGAGGAGGCGTAGGGATAAGGCATACTAGTTTAACTTGTTCTTTAAGAGGTTTGACTGTCGGGTCTGGGTTTTGGATTGGGCAGCACAGTGGACCAGTGGTTAGCACTGTTGCCTCACAGTAAGACGGTCCTGGGTTCGAACCCCAAGCAGTCCCAGGTCCTTTCTGTGTGGAGATTGCATGTTCTTCCCTGTGTCTGTGTCGGTTTCCTCCCACCATCAAAAATACATGCATGTTAGAGTTAATACTCCTGCCTGTGCTCCTGAGCAAGGCAATGGAAAGGAGAACTGGAGATGGTTCCCGGGTGCTGCACAGCGGCTGTCCGCTGCTCCTAGCTACACAACTCGGATGGGTTAAATGCAGAGTGAATTTCATTGTATGTGTGTACAAATAAAATGTATTCTGTTCTATTCAGTTCACCTATAAGGCTCATGTAGATGTGAGAGATGTCATCATCTACCCATTGAACAGGACTCACTCTCATCTGGACAAGGGTGGAAGCACTGTTCAAGTCATGTTGTTTCACTTTTACAGTGCTTTCAGCACCATCCAGCCACTCCTGCTAGGGGAATACCACTATCAATGCAGGTGGATGTCTATGGCGTCCAGGATTATGGACTATTTCACTGGCAGACCCGTTTGTGAGGCGTCAGAACTGTGTCTGATCATGTGGTGGGCTCCACGGGGGACTATTCTACCCCCTTTCTGTTCGCCGTTTGCAAATTTGAACTCAGAAACAAATCTTCCTCATGTCACCTGCAGTTCTCTGATGATGCAATGATCGTGGGGCACATCAGCGGGGGAGTGTGGATGACTTTATTGGCTGGTGCTCTGTAGAAGCGATGTGCTCATTTAAGTACGTTGGGAGTGCACATAGAAAACAAATTGGAATGGGTATGTAACACCGGGGCCCTTTACGAGAACGGCCACAACCAATTTTACTTCTTGAGAAAGCTCGGATTGTTTGGCGTGTGCAGAAAGTCTGTGGTTGCTACGGCCACCGTTTATGCTTTTGTTTGCCGGGGCAGCGGCATCAATTCAGGAGAGAAGAAAAAGCTGAATAAGCTCATCAAGAAGGCTGTCATTTGAGTCAGCCTTGACTCCCTACAGGCAATATGTCGCAGAAAATTGAATGCCATCCACACTCCTGGCAATCATGGACAATCCATCACACCCTATCTATTACTCTCTAATCAGCCAGAAGAGTGTCTTTAGCGAAAGACTGATTTCTCCCCACTGCTCCAGGGAAATATATAGAGGGTCATTCATCTCTACCGCCATCAAACTGTACAACTCCTCTCTCAGCCTGGACCGCATAAGTCTTAATCTATTGGGAAGGGGTTGAACCCCTAAACACTACTATGGGGCCAGCTGTAGCTCTCTATATAAGCAGTTGCCTCCTTTTATCCCAGTGCAAGCATCCCTCTTGACCAGAAGTTATTAACGTATTTCATTTAATATATGTTCATGTTATTGTTGTGTTACTGTGTATTGTCCTGCTGCTGTGCAAATTAATTTTCCCCAGGAATTCTTAAAACTTCTGTCTAAATATCTGTTTCCTGATCAGATTCCTTAGACCCTGCAAACACAATTAAATTCATGCCAAACTAACATAATTACAGAATTTAAGTGCACTTTATTGATACGATTGTAGTCAACAGTGCTCATCAAAATCTATCCATTCCATTACTGAAATTACAGTAATTTCACTATCGCAAATGAGGTCGTTGAGATGGCAAATGTTACACAAAAACAGACCACACCTGAGGCTCAGCTCTTTAGGTTTCATGGGAGGTTGAATAATCATAATTTAATGCATGAAAGTGAGACAATGACTTGTGGTAACATGCACAATATACTATATTTATGGGAGGATATGGTTGGGAATATGGGTGGAAAGATGGCGGCGCAAAAGTACGTTTGCTGCAGCCTCACCCAGTACCGTCCACGCAGTGTTATTGTCCACGTCTAAGTTTGTTTCGTCTGCATTTGATGGTTGGGAGAGCTGGCGCTGGATTGGCTGGGAGAGCTTGGTCTGCTGCATCCTGTGGGCCCAGGGACCACGGCCCTGATCGGAGCTGCGCCCGAGGAGGTAATACCAAGGGCGGTCTGACAGGACGTGGAAGTGGGGCAGGCTAAGCTAACTGCTAGCCCATGCAGACTGGCTGTTCCAATAACATTGAGGCCTGTCTGGAGGCAGCCTCGTCTAGCCTTGACTGTGTTTCAGTGTTGTTGTGTGGAGTGCTGGGAGGTGTGTCGAGGGTGTCTGGCTGGGAGAGCTGGCATTGGATCGGCTGGGGGAGCCTGGTCTGCTGTGTCTGGTGGGCCAATGGACCATGGCCCTGCCGGAGCCGCGACCGAGGAGGAAACACCGAAGGTGGTCTGACAGGATGTGGAGGCGGGGCAGGCTAAGCTAACTGCTAGCCCATGCAGACGGGCAGTTCCGACAGTCATCCTGGGTGGCGTTCATTCTCTGGACAGTGGAATTTTTTTTGGACTGTGTTGCACTGAGTGGACTGTGTAAAAAAAAAAAAACTCTTTTTTTTTTCCTTTGGTTTTGTATGATTTTGGTGGTGTCTTTTTTGGGAAATTTGGGATGTGTGTTTTTGTCTTATGTGTCGCACTGCTGTGGACTGGGAGAAGCGGGATTTTGTTTCTTGCGTATACGCAATTACATGAAAGAAATGACAATAAATTGTTCCTGAGCCCTGATTTATACGACCATGTCAGCAATAGGGAACCATTTCTGTTTGTATAAATCAAAGTTGTTTCTAAATCACTACAGCTAACTTTAACAACAGACACCTCTCCTCAAAGCAATGTACAGACCTTGGAGGCATCTCTTTGATTGATTAATTATAAGTCAGAAAATAGATTTGTTATTGGACATCCATCCATCCATTATCCATGTCACTTATCCCAACCGAAGTCATGGGATGCTGGAGCCTATCCCAGGAGTCATTGGGCAGCAGGCAGGAGACACCCTGTACACGCCACCCGTCCATCACAGAGCCAACACATTCATACCTAGGGGCAATTTAGTATGGCCGATTCATCTGACCTACATGTCTTTGGACTGTGGGAGGAAACCGGTGCACCCGGAGGGAACAAACACAGACACAGGGAGAACATGCAAACTCCGCACAGAAGATGACCCGGGACGAACCCCAAGGTTGGACTACCTCGGGGCTTGAAACCAGGACCTTCTTGCTGTGAGGCGACTGCTCTAACCACTGCGCCACCTGTTATTGGACAAGGCTTCTGACTGTTTAATGAAACCTACAGCTACGAAAAAGCCGTGAGCCGCCACTCTGCTGTGCCTTACTCATTGTAAAGAAGAAAACTGAGAGGATTCCCATATTATCAAGGAACTTTGCAGCCAGTAAAATGCCATTTACAGGAAAATAGTGTCAAAAGAATTTCGAGGAACGTTTACTGAATGTTAGTTATGGAAGACAGACAGACAGACAGACAGACAGACAACTTAATCTCATGTACCACGAGTCTAAAAATAAGAGCTCTCTCTAATTGATCTTCACACCTCAACAAGATCAAAATTATAAGTGCCGTTTAAGTTCATTTCTCGAGCCCGCGTCTTATAACTCATCGACTGATAATGCTGTGATTTCCCTGAAGTCATTCAGCGAGGCACTCGACCCCAAACAACTCTGCTGGAGCTGTTACGCAGCCAACAGTTCAGAACATCTGTACCGAGCAGCAGCCAAGTGTGAGTATGTAGCATGTATATGTGAATGCAAACCAAGGGCCTTGGTGGGGAAAAGGGTGCTTGTCAATGTAATTTTCCTTTGATAAATAAAAGTCAGTAAATACAGATCCATGTTATTGTTGTTCATTCATTGACGTTTCATTCAAATACAGTAAGAGCTGGAAATGTTTCCCTTGTGGTTCTGTTTGTGGTTGAATGGGCTGCTGTTGTCTATCTCATCTATTTTTTTTCAACTTTTTTTTTGCCAAAAGGTCTCCAGGCCAAAGCATTGACAATTAAGATTATTTAGCTCATGTTCAGCAGTAGGTGAATAAACCCGCTGAAGTGACTCAAGGTCAGGTCCGAGTCACAATGTGCTCTATAAATAATGATGGCTATGTGATGCATTTGGTTCAAAACATTCAATAAATACACAGACAGTTGTTGGCCTTACCCAACAGCACTCGCTCAATAGATCACATTAAATACTATTTTACTTGTACTTTTGACAGTGGTGGTGGTGGATGTGCCGTCAATTATAACCTAAGTGAGCCGAATTTCAGCAGGTCGGATGCCTGGACTACCTGGGAACATCTGAACAGCAGTAGTTAATAAGACAAGCTCTCCTCTCTCTGAACAATGAATAGCAAGTAGCCCTTGAGCAAGGCACCTCATCCCCATCTGCTCCATTGGTCAACAGAAGAAGACTGGGGTTTTACACCCTCTCATTTGCAAGTAGGCCTCCATGGCGTTACTTTAGTTGTCTTGATTGGTTGAAACACAAAGAACTTGAAGTGTAATGGACAAAACTCCACCCCCCCCTTTTTCTCCCAATTGTACTTTGCCAATTTCCCCACTCTTCTGAGCTGCTCCACCCACTCTGCCGATCCAGGGAGGGTTGCAGACTACTATGTCTCCTCTGATACATGTGGAGTCGCCAGCTGCTTCTTTTCACCTGAGAGTTTCGCCAGGGGGATGTAGCACATAGGAGGATCACGCTATTACCTCAGCCCCCCCCGCCCCGAACAGGCACCCCGACCAACCAGAGGAGGTGATAGTGCAGAGACCAGGACACATACCCACATCCGGCTTCCCACCCGTGGCCAATTGTGTCTGCAGGGACGCCCGACCAAGGTGGAGGTAACATGGGAATTTGAACCAGCGATCCTGTGTTGGTCGGCAACGGAATAGACTTCTACGCTACCCGGACACCTTGGACACAACTCTTATAATGATGCAGCTCTGGCAAAGCCAAGCTATCATAGACAGCCATAATGTAACTTGGTACCGCTCTTGAGTTTTCACCCACCTGCGTGGGGCCACGTCACTGGTGAGAGTGGGCAAGTCGGACAACCAGTTCAAGGAGGCGGAGTTAAAATTCCTCCAGGTCATGACCCCTTTGATCACTTCCTGTTGTTGGACAGGAAAGAAGAGACATCACGGTAAGAAAATATATATGAAACCATGACTGTATTTCCCATTGTTAAAAATCATCCTTGACTTTAATCTAATCGGGACTGTTTGTGTTTCAGAGTCCTGTCTTCAGTCTAAACCTCGGGGGCCTAAACACCATTCAACCACAAAACTCGTGAAACTTATCTATAAGCTTAATCAAAGAATCAAGTGCTTTTTAAATGGACCAAAAGCATTCAAAGTAAAGAAACTCCAAACATTGAAAGGCTCTCGAGCAAAATTACCTTGTGATCCAGAAGTTTCGGGGTGTTTGGAGTCTTGATGCCACTCACTTTGCTGTCAGGAGGTGCATACCTGCATGGAGATGCACTCACATTTTTTTGTTTGTATCTGTACGCTAAAGATTCAGTCATCAGTCTTTTGCAAAATTTAACACTTAGAAGGCAGATTTGAATGTCCGGTTTGGATTTGGGGAAAGGACTAATAAACATATTGCCCCCCAGTTGTATAATTTGTCTTATAGTTTACCTTTCTTTACCATTTCCCTCTTACTAATCTAACAGTAAAGTACATTGCATCAAGGCTCTGTTGCTCTTAGTAGCGTCAGAACTCAATATTGTGGGACACAGCACTATTGCTAAGGAGTGTCATGATGCATGCTCAATAATCCAGGAAAGAAAAGCACAGAAAGTTGAATCAGTTTCATCTGGACACAATGTTTATTGAGAGAGAAACGTTTCATCACTCATCTAAGTGACCTCTTCAGTCTAAACTGACTGCAGGTATCCCCACCCTTATAAATAATACATTGTTATGCCACTGTATTGTTTATAAGGATGGGATACCTGCAGTCAGTTGAGGGCCCAGACACACTAAATTGACTAGCGGCGACAAAGGCCAAC
Source organism: Lampris megalopsis (assembly GCA_022114975.2). Classification (NCBI taxonomy): domain Eukaryota; kingdom Metazoa; phylum Chordata; class Actinopteri; order Lampriformes; family Lampridae; genus Lampris; species Lampris megalopsis. Next base: position 162,553 of record JAJHIY020001676.1, on the reverse strand, counting down.
TATTGCGTCACCTCACGTCGCCTGCCATCTGGGCCAACAAGTAGCACTTGAACACACCACAAAGACTACAGCCGACGGCCAACTAGAACATTCTGCACTGATTCGCTAAGCTGAGCTGAACAGCTAATCAGAGTGATCTCTCTCACCAATGGGCTGAGATGTTCAACATGCTGAATCAGCTGAAAAACTGTCGACAGGGATCCGACTAGTGCTGACGGTGCGGGACACACTGCAAAAACTAGGGTCACAGACGCTCACTGACGGCCCGGCATAGGCCGACCCTGCTGTGTCAGGGCCTTGAGACTGAAGAGGTCACTTAGATGAGTGATAAAACGTTTATCTCAATAACCGTTGTGTCCAGATGAACTGATTCAACTTCCTGTGATTGCTAAGGAGTGTTTGGTGGATTGTTGTCTCGATTATTAATTTGCTGTCATATTATAACTGCAAAAACCTAAAATAAACTGAAGGGAAACCTGGTACCTGGGAAGCGGGCAGAGGTGAAATTCTGGATCGGTTTCTAGGTATTTGGGAGTGGGTTTGTAGGTCTGGAGACCCGGAGCTGGGTTCTAAAGCACAGGTTGGTGGAATGAAGAGACACACAATATACCAAAACATGTGTTCTATATCACAGTGGAAAATACAATGCTTGTTTAGAGTTTTAAATACTATAAAGGTAAAAATCACCAAAAGTCACCAAAACAATCCTTACAAAGATCCTGAGGGGGTTTGCTTGGACTGGTGCGAGCAGATCTTTGGGGGCAGTGAAGGACAGACTAACAGCTTCCTTTGTCACCGAGTCCTCGTCTTTCTCCTCCCTCTGCTTCTCTTCCTCGGCCTTGGGCTCCATGGAGCCAGGCAATGGGGCGAGAACCACCTCTGATAACAACTCCTCCTGAAAGGGGACAGACGAGATATAGATAAAGAAAGGGATGGATGGATAGATGCATGCATGCATGGAGGGATAGGAGAGCATAATGACATACATTGATTTGCAGAGATGATGAAATAGTGGATCAATAACCAGGGTGGATGGAAGAATGAATGAATGGAAGGGGATTATATAACATCTCAGTTAGAATCCAAGTGCTGTGTAGTTACCAGTGCTCCAGTGCGAAGGGGCCTGGCCAGGGTGGTAGGGATGTAGCTATCAGAAGCCTCCCAAGCAGACACAGGCTGGTAACCCATCAACATATAGTGTTGGGGAACCTAAAGTGCCATGAGAACACACATCTCAATACATAAATGGACAGAGAGACTATTTAGATTCAGAGCGCAGCATCGGCTGGTTGGAGCCTACAGTGTAGTTGCAGAGCTACACTTACTGCATTAGCCTTAAAATCGATTTTTCATCTTTTGAGGATTTTGAAACAGCAAGTCGATCAGCGGTTTAAATCCCCGTGTTACCTCTGGCTTGGTCAGGCGTCCCTACAGACACAATTGGCCGTGTCTGCGGATAGGAAGCCGGATGTGGGTATGTGTCCTGGTCGCTGCACTAGCGCCTCTTCTGGTTGGCCGGGTTGCCTGTTCGGGGGGAGAACTGGAGGGAATAGCGTGATCCTCCCACGCGCTACGTCCCCTTGGTGAAACTCCTTACACTGTCAGGTGAAAAGAAGCAGCTGGCGACTCCACATGCATCAGAGGAGGCATGTGGTAGTCTGCAGCCCTCCCTGGATTGGCAGAGGGGGTGGAGGAGCGACTGGGACAGCTCGGAAGAGTGGGGTAATTGGCCAAGTAAAATTGGGGAGAAAAAGGGAAAATTTAAAAAAAAAAAAAACAGCAAGTTGATACTTGATAATGACTGGCTTTATCATGAGATGGCATGAAACATTCCGCTTCCAGTGTGGGAAGATGGCGATGCAAATTCACGTTTGCTGCGGCCTCACTCAGTACCGGTGTGGGAAGATGGTGGTGTGAATTCACATTTGCTGCGGCCTCACCAAGTACGATCCATGCAGTGTCTTTGTCCCCATCTGTGTCTAAGTTTGTGTCTTTATTTGATAGCTGGGGGAGCTGGTGCTGGATCGGCTGGGAGAACTTGGTCTGCTGCGTGCTGTGGGCCCAGGGACCATGGCCCTGCCTGGGGCTGCACCCGAAAAGGAAGCACCAAGGGCAGTCTGACAGGACGTGGCAGCGGGGCAGGCTAAGCTAACTGCTAGCCCATGCAGACTGGCAGTTCCGATAACACCGAGGGCGGTCTGGTGGCAGCCTCGCCTGACGTTGACTGTGGTGTTTTTGTTGTTGCCGTGTGGAGTGCAGGGAGGTGTGTCGAGGGTGTCTGGCTGGGAGAGCTGGCGTTGGATCAGCTGAGGGAGCCTGGTCTGCTGCATGCAGTGGGCACGAGGACCATGGCCCTGCCCGGAGCTGCGGCCAAAGAGGAAACACTGAGGACGGTCGGACAGGACATGGACTTTGGACGCGGGGCAGGCTAAGCTAACTGCTACCCCGACAGTTCTGACAGTCATCCTGGCTGGCGTTCGTTCCCTTTGATAGTGATTTTTTTTTCTTTTTGTTTAGTTTGGGAATATGTGTTAGTTTGATATATATATATATATATATTCTTGTAGTTCTTGTAGTTTTTGGATATGTTTTTGTCTTTGTGTTGCACTATGGTGGGCTGGGGGAAATGATATTTCATCTCATTTTATTTGATGTATGCAAGTACATGAAATAAAGTGACCAAGTGTTCCTGATTTCTGAGCATTTACATGTTCTACTCATTACAGTAGGTAAATACACATGTAGGTGGACATAAAGTGATTTTTTTGCTCATATTTTGATTATCAACGTCCTACAGTGGGTACATACCTGAAGTTTGAAAAAGGGAATGTGAGTCTTTACAGTCACATCAGTTGTGTCCACAGGCACCGGGCCCAAATGATTAAGAACCTGGGAAGATCACAGAGATATTCATTTGTACCTGTATGTATCTACTGATAAAGATGTAGTGGCTTTTTCTATGGAAGGGTATCAGGGAAACCAGTAGTTATTTCATCAAAGTGCCGATAACCAAGAACCGCCTTTAATTCTCCTGCTCATCCTAGACTTCTCTACAGGGACACGTTTCATTGTTATTCTCCACTATTTTGTCTCCCGTGCAATTACCAGTAATGCGTAGGTCCAATTCAGGCGTCTTCTCTGTTACTAGCAGCCTGAAAGCCGCAGCATCCTATAATTTAGACGGTCAACCTAATGAATGTCACCCTCTCTGTTTATGTGTCGGTGTTGGTAAGTGTTCGGCGGACTCACCAGCAGCTCATCCTCATCTGAGTAAACAGGAAAAGAGAATGGGAATATTTTATCTTGGGAGATCCTCAGGCCACCTGTATTTTTTTCCTCCTCAACTGAGAAATTGAAAAGAAACCAAAAAAAGTGACACAAGGAATCGTAATTAGGGGCGAAAACATACTGCCCAGTCCTCGAGGCATGTCTGTAATGATCCCTGTAAGCAAGGCATTTAAATTTCATCTCCAGAAATGAACTCAGTGGAATGTGCTTTACAGAAACACCACAAAAGAAAGTACATTTTTAATGGAAAATAAGCTGACAAACCTTTATGGGCTGTGGGCAGCCTCTTTATACTGTCTGCCAGTTTCTTCAGACATGCAAGTCTCCGGTTCATGCGACAGCGGATCACAATCTGGAGGAGACAAGAGAATACACTCCCAGCTCAACTGCACTGTCTGTTAATTCATCCATCCATCTGTTATCCAAACCACTTATCCTACTCAGGGTCGTGGGGATGCTGGAGCCTATCCCAACAGTCACTGGGTGGCAGCTGGGGAGACACCCTGAACAGGCCGCCAGTCTATCACAGGGCACAGGACAGCCGGGCGCAGTGGCGTGCACCTGTAAACCAAGTCACCCGGAGGCTGAGGCTGGTGGATCGATTGAGCTCAGGGGCTCTGGGCTGCAACGGATTGGGCTGATCGCGTGCCTGCTCTAAGTTCGGTATTGATATGGTGCTCCGGGGAGAGCCCGGGACCACCAGGTGCTCTAAGGAGGGGTGCACCGGCCCAGACTGGCAACGGAACAGGTCAAAGCCTCTGTGCCATGTCTGTTAATTACCACCCATTAATTCAAGCCACCTTAAGTAATATCTACTGGAAATACTGTCCGACCAGTGGTATACCTGGAGCAATTCATTTTGCAACATGTGTACCTTTGCTCTGCTCGCTGCCTCTTGACTGACATGTGTCACATCTGACCCTTTCTTCCAACAATGCAGGTGGTAAGCCAACCATGCCCCTCGCTCTCATGAATGGTGTGAGTCCTTCATAAGCATGAGCAGCTAGTTTGCCCCACACACCTACTTTTGGAGGTATACCAGGCGAGTCCAGCCAGGGAGAGAGACCCGGGGTCAGACCAGGGACATGTTTGGAGGGATTATATGTCTATACTGTCCTGGGAGCCATTTTGAATTACCTATGGGCAAGCTCAGAGAAGCTGCTAGGGAAAAGAAAGCCAAAGAAAGACACTTTATTTTGTCATTGTACAGGTTACAATGAAATGTGTTGTCTGCATTTAACCCGTCCTATTGTATAGGAGCAGTGGGCAGCTGCAGTGCCCGGAGACCAACTCCAGTTCTTCTTTCCATTGCCTTGCTCAGGGACACAGACAGGAGTATTAACCCTAACTTGCATGTCTTTTTGATGGTGAGAGGAAACCAGAGCACCTGGAGGAAACCCACGCAGACACGGGGAGAACATGCAAACTCCACACCGAAAAGACCTGGGATTCAAACCCAGGACCTTCTTGCTGTGAGGCAACAGTGTTAACCACTGGGCCACCGTGCCGCCCATAGGAAGTCTGAGCTGCTATGTGGGTCCTACTGCTGCCCAGAATATACTATTTTTTAAATGGATGGATGGATGGATAGACATGATTTTTTGACCCAATCACAGCTCAACCAGTGGGCACATGTGTAATTTTGTTGCACATTTAATCACACCCATGGATTGATTGATTTGTAATTTTGTTGCACATTTAATCACACTCATGGATTGATCAATTGATCAAGTCAGACCAAAATCACTAAAGAGAACACATTTTTCATGTCTTAACATTTTTAACACAGCATAATAAACTGACAAGTACAAGTAAGGATTGAGGGTAAGGGTGGGCAGTGTTTTATAATTTGATGATTTGACCTGATTGGTTGTATGTAAATGAGTGTCTTTGATGACGTCAAGAGTATTAGAAAAAAGATGAGAAAGGCTGAGAGAAACTGAACAACAGCACGCTCTTTTAAAACCAGAAAAACTGAATTCTACCTTCTATACTTATATTCTTCATTTGGGTATGTGTCCTCGCGGCTGCATTAGTGTCTTTGGTTGGTCAGGGTGTCTGTTTGAGGGGTAGGGGGAACTGGGGGGAATAGCGTGATCCTGTGGGTATGTGTTCTGGTCACTGCAATAGCACCTCCTCTGGTCGGTCGGGCGACTGTTCAGGGGGGAGGGGGAACTTGGGAGAATGGCGTGATCCTCCCACATGCTACATCCCCCTGGTGAAACTCCTCACTGTCAGGTGAAAAGAAGCGGCTTGTGACTCCACATGTATCGGAGGAAGCATGTGGTAGTCTGCAGCACTTCCCCGGATCAGCAGAGGGGGTGGGGCAGCGACTGGGACTGCTCGGAAGAGTGGGATAATTGGCCGGATACAATTGGGGAGAAAAAGGGGGAAACAAATACAAACAAACAAACAAAAACAGTATTATTTAATTTTAATGCCAACCATACTGTTGTCTCAGAGATTCTCGTGATCTGATCAGAGATAACCACAACGATGGAGAAATAGTTTGTCCTAAAGACCAAATGAGGTTTAATCCAAGACTTGAATTGTGCTGCATCTTTTACCCGTTTTCCAGTAGGAATCTCAACCGGTAATAAGGATGGTCAGCAACAGCTCATGGTTCAAAGCTCAACGTGTATTGCACAGCATCAATATTGCTAAAGTTAATGTTAAATTCCAACCTGGTTGCTCCACAGAAGTAGTGAATACACTCACTGTACCATAAAGTGTTCTAGGTACCAAATGTTTACCAAGCAGCATATGTTGTGATGGAAAAATGCTGACAAAACACACGGCATACGACCCAGCAGCATCAAACATCACGTTTAATGTATGACAGTGTACCCAGTAAAACGGCCCATAAAATGCAAACGGTACAACTTTTACATTTATGGTGGAGGATTTACACATGGCTGGATGGGAGGGCCTAGGCTGGAGGGGCAATAATGGAGTGGAGGTGGGGTGAAGGGATGAGGTGGAAGGGATGGAATGGAGGCAAAGAGCAAGAAAGAGGAAGCGAGAACGAAAGAGTGTGTGCATGTAAGCACATGTATTTATTTTTTTTTAAGCATTTTGTGTGGCTGGGTGAGTTTACATACATGTGTAATATGGTACCTTGCGTGCTGCCTGCTGGTATAGTCTGAGGGCTCTCTGTCTCACAACAAGACCATCATCTGAGCAAAGCTGAAAGGATGGCACTCCCTCTGGAGCCTGGAAGAGGTTAAAAAATATAGTAAAAATGAAAATCATAAAGTGAACTTCAACATTTTGGGGGTTCAGCTGTTAGTATTAAAATGACACCAAGTTAAGTAACGGTGAAACTTGCATAACTTTGGGTTTATAGTTTATATGCAACAATTTAAGGTTAGCTTGAGGCTGATGATAACAAGGTGATGTGTGGACAACTCCTCGACCCTTCGGTACTTTGACTATCAGCATGTTGATGGTGGGATGAGGGAGAAGGTTGATGTGTACGCAGATATATGAACTTTTGAATGCTGCAAGAAAACTCGTTTTTTTAGATTAAATTAATTAATTAAAGAGACACACCAAGGTTAATAACAATTGATGAGGCAACTTTTAAAAACACCTTGTCTCATCTCATCTCATCTCATCTCATCATCAGCCGCTTCTCCGGGGTCAGGTCGCGGTAGCAGCAAGCTAAGTAGGGCACTCCAGACATCCCTCTCTCCCCAGCAACGCCCTCCAGCTCCTCCTGGAGGATCCCAAGGCGTTCCCAGGCCAGATTGTACATATAGTCCCTCCAGCGAGTTCTGGGTCTACCCCAGGGTCTCCACCCAGTTGGCCGTGCCCGGAAAACCTCCAAAGGAAGGCACCCAGGAGGAATCCTAATCAGATGCCCGAACCACCTCAACTGGATCCTTTCGACGCGAAGGAGCAGCGGCTCTACTCCGAGCTCCCTCCGGATGTCCGAGCTCCTCACCCTATCTCTAAGGCTGAGCCCAGACACCCTACGGAGGAAACTCATTTCAGCCGCTTGTATCAGTAATCTCACCATTTCAGTCACTACCCAAAGCTCATGACCATAGGTGAGGGTTGGAACAAAGATTGACTGGTAAATTGAGAGCTTTGCCTTGCGGCTCAGCTCCGTCTTCACCACAATGGTCCGGTACAACGTCCGCATTACTGCTGATGCTGCACCAATCCGCCTATCAATCTCCCGCTCCATCCTACCCTCACTCATGAACAAGACCCCAAGATACTTCAACTCCTTCACTTGAGGCATCAACTCATCCCCAACCTGGAGGGAGCAATCCACCATTTTCCAGTAGAGAACCATGGCCTCAGACTTGGAGGTGCTGACTCTCATCCCGGCCATTTCACACTCAGCTGCAAAACGCCCCAGTGCGTGATGGAGGTCGCGTTCTGATGAAGCCAACAAAACCACATAATCTGTCAAGAGCAGAGATGCAATTCTGAGGTTCCCAAAATGGACACACTCCTCACCTTGGCTGCACCTTGAGATCCTGTCCATCAACATCACAAACAGAATCGGAGACAAGGGACAACCTTGGCGGAGTCCAACACCCACTGAAAACGCGTTTGACTTTGTGCCAAGAATGCAGACACAGCTCTCACTTTGGTTATACAAGGAGCGGATGGATGGCTTGTATAGTAACTTTTAAAACAATGAAACAATAAAATATATATTCAACTGAAGAGAAGTTTTCCAGTCATGAGAGCGTTTCGTATTACACAGTGTGACAAGCTGCTTCTCTGTTAAAAGGAAAGTTAAATAAGTAACTCGGAAATTATTTCCATCACTGTTTGGATACTTGACATTCACCTGTCCAGATTCTAGTAGCAGCCGCCTGCTGGAAAGTCTGGCTGGGCCAGTGGCAAAGTCCCCATCCTGCCTCACATCTCCTTTCTTAACCTAGACCAATAAATAGAAGCACAGGACATGAAGAATATTGTCATAAAATGGAAAACATCCAAACCCGTTTCTCTAAATGTACACTGATTCATTCATTCATTCATTCATTCATTATCCAAACTGATTATCCTGCTCTCAGGGTCGTGGGGATGCTGGAGCCTATCCCAGCAGTTATTGGGCGGCAAGAGGGGAGACATACTTGACAGGCCGCCAGACCATCACAGGACCAACAGACACACACTCACATCTAGGAACAATTTAGTATGGCCGATTCACCTGACCTACGTGTCTTTGGACTGCACCCAGAGGAAACCCATGCAGACACACGAACTCCACACTGAGGACAACCCGAGATGAGCCCCAAAGTTGGACTACCCCGGAGCTCGAACCCAGGACCTTCTTGCTGTGAGGCGACCGTACTAACCACTACGCCACTGTGCCGCTGTAATCGTTGTCCATTCTGAACGAACAAACTTGATGTCTAGGAGATAAATTGTGGAGGCAACTTGTGATTTCATTTCAATTTAGATCCTTACTCCTCTGCACCTGAGCAGTCTAGCATGAGCACTATCTGATATCAAAGCACACTGTCCTGGCACTGTAAGACACACATTAGGTCATCGACTCCCAATGTGTGATTGACAGTGTATTTGGAGGTGACCACACAGTACATATAGGCAACGACAAGATCATGCCCGATAACCATAAACCATTTCCCTGTGATTCAAACAGGGAAGTAATGATTTAAAGTTGCATTTATGTTATTAAGTTTTGGCCTGGACTCAAGAACCCAAAGAGGACATGATATAAGGAGGTGAGCCAACAGATAAGGTCGTCCTATCGTAAAAACATTGACATGCTCATAAAATACAAGATGGGGCTGAAGATAGAGAACGTAGGGAAGAGAACTAGTGTGTCTGAGTGTGTGTGTGTGTGTGTGTGTGTGTGTGTGTGTGTGTGTGTGTGTGTGTGTGTGTGTGTGTGTGTGTCTGTCTGTCTGTTTATTTAAAATATAAACAGTGAAAATGAAGATGAGATGCAGGAGGAAGTATGGTTAAGTGACCCTGAGAGCCCTGTCAGCGGACACACACATACATACGCATGTACACACAGATGCTCGTATTTCACTACTGGTGTTGCACACAGACTTCTCTGTTTGCATATTTTCTCAGCTCAACTTGGTGAAATCATTCATGCAGACAATGAAGCGAAGTGTGCTTATAAAACTGGAACGGATTCAACAGCTCACAGTGGGAATGCTGGTCCTGCACAAGTGAGCGCACATCATGCACAGCATGTCTCGTTTAAGATCAAATGGTAAGATGGAGGGTAAAATGCTTTTCAGACTGGGCCTATTTCAACAAAGCATTCTGATATGAACCATTTTTTGGGATGGTTAAGATAGTGAGCTAAAAGTTCAACCGAAGCTAGGATAACCTCACACAACTGCATGAAAGGGAAGGATCTTTAACCCCTTGTTCATACAGGTCTGTTGATTTACAGCATTTTTTGTTTTAACAGAGGGAGGGATTTTTTTTTTTTGAGATACTCTGTTGAGTATCTCCCAGCTGTGTAGCTAGGAGCAGTGGCCAGCCACCGTGCAACACCTGGGGACCAACTCCAGTTCGTCTCGCCATGGCTTGGCCAGGAGCACAGACAGGAGTATCAACCCTAACATCCATCCTTTTGACGGTGGAAGGAATCCAGAGCAACCGCACAAAACCCACCGCAGACACGGGGAGAACATGCAAACTCCACACAGAGGATGACCTGGGATGACCCCCAAGGTTGGACGAACCCCGGGGTTCGGACCTAGGACCTTCTTGCTGTGAGGCGACAGCGCTAACCACTGTGCCAACTGACACACACACACACACACACACACACACACTCAGTCACATCTGCTTTCCAATAAAAATGTTGCATTATTGGCCAATGGGCAGGTCTTTTTCCAGGAATTCAGAACAATGACTTTCCAGTCACAGCAATTTCAGTTGGACTATTGGCCTACCGACAACCACAAACACTGTCTTAAAGCCTTTCTTTTTTTTTGCCGTTGCTGCTGCTGGCACACTGGTGGTGAAAACCTGCTATGGTTTCTTCTGCTCTTGCAACACAACAGCATTGATTAATTCACTTTAGCAGTTTAGGTCCAACCTGACCAATGTTAAAACAATGCATGTTGGGCGTCCGGGTAGCGTTGCGGTCTGTTCCGTTGTCTATCAACACAGGGATCACTGGTTTGAATCCCCATGTTACATCCAGCTCAGTCAGGCATCCCTACAGACACAATTGGCCGTGTCTGTGGATGGGAAGCCAGATGTGGGTATGTGCCCTGATCACTGCACTAGCACCTCTTCTGGTTGGTAAGGGCGCCTGTTCAGGGGGAGGGGGGAGGAGAAACTGGGGGGAATAGCGTGATCCTCCCACACGCTACATCACCCTGGTGAAACTCCTCACTGTCAGGTGAAAGAAGCGGCTGGCAACTCCACATGTATCGGACGAGGCATGTGTTCGTCTGCAGCCCTCCCCGGATCGGCAGACGGGGTGGAGTAATTGGCCAAGTACAATTGGGAGAGAGGAGGGGGGGGGGTCAAAAAAACAATGCATGTTCAGAGAAGAAAAGATGTGTGGTAAGATTTTACACCAACACAGTGCACACTGGTACCACAGGAACACACATTGTGCACCATACTGGCAAATCTGTTACACAGTTTCAGTTTTTATTGAAAACAAATCTTACCATATAGTCATAGGACGCCATCTCTCTCTCTTCCAGTATCTGCCTCTTGGTCTGCTCTGACACAGCATCCTTGCCCAAGTGAATCTGCCTGAATTGAAACAGAAGTGAATTGTTTGAGATCATCAGGTAAATGCTGTTGCCATGTACATAGAGGAGGCACGGACTGTATAAGGAAGAAGGTAGTGGACCTGAAAATACCTGGCAAAAGAAAAAAGAGGAGGCCCAAGGAAAAGATGGAGAGACCAGATAGAGGAGGGTGGGACTGCAAGGGAGGGATGCATCAGACAGAAAGCTATGGACGGCAAAAACCCGCTGAGGCAACCCCTGAGAAACAGGGAACAAGCCGGAGGAGGAGGAAGAAAAAGAAGAAGAAGAAGAGGAGGAAGAGGAGGAGGAAGAAGAAGAAAAAGAAGAAGAAGAAGAAGGAGGAGGAGGAGGAGGAGGTAAATGCAGTTGCCCACAATGGGAATTAGTTGTTAAAAAGAAAAAAATAAACCAGGGTGCCAAAGCTAAAAAGTTTAATCTAAACAGCTACAACAAAATCAATATTACTGATCAGAGAAGGTTACGGAGCAAAAATGGCAAATAAATAAACAAATAGAAATGATATTCAAAAAGTAATTCATGTTGATTGAATACAAAAGGGTTGATCATTTGTAAGATGTTACTCAAAAAAAAAACACAACTGTAATGAAGACAATGACAACTTTTGGTGGTCTTGTGAGTGAAAGTGCCCCGTGTCCTACCATCTGAGGCTGCTGGCTCTCTCCTCTTTGACAGTCTGCTGAACCTTTTTCAAGAAGAAGGCCTCCTTCATCTGTCTGCTCTGTAGACACACCATACTGCTGCAGGATAGGGCTGGGGCAAACCAGAATCACAGTTAATTTTACTAAGCTGTTCCCAGCTGTATCCAGCCAACTACCCCACTCCTCCGAGCCGTCCCGGTCACTGCTCCACCCCCTCTGCCTTTCCGGGGAGGGCTGCAGACTACCACATGACTCTTCCAACACATGTGGAGTCGCCAGCCGCTTCTTTTTACCTGACAGTGAGGAGTCACGCTACCCCCCCGAACAGGCATCCCAACTGACCAGAGGAGGCACTGGTGCAGCAACCAGGACACATACCCACACCCGGCTTCCCACTCGCAGACACAGCTAAGTCTGTCTGTAGGGACACCCGACCAAGCCGGAGGTAACACGGGGATTCGAACCGGCGATCCCTGTGTTGGTAGGCAGCGGAATAGACCGCCACGTCACCCGGACGCCCAATAGCAGCCATTGTTAACCTCAATCGGCCTCTACTGATCCCGTATGAAGCCTTCACCAATCAGGTATGGTCTTGTGAATCCGCATACTGATTCGGCAAAATTTTACGTCGGATGCCCTTCCTGACACAACCACTAACCCTATGGAGGGGGGGCACAGGTAAAGCGCTGGACGCCATCCCAGTATGGACTTGCACCCATGCCTGTCACTAGAAACACTAGCTAAATACTAATGCAGCGTAACGGTTACTGCATTACACTGTGGTTTTATTTCACAACATCAAATACAACCTTGATGACACACTGCTACCCGCTGTGTTGTATCCAAACATTAAGGTATGACGCTGCAAATGTGTGTGTGGTATGTTTGAACAGTACGGAAGTAAAGATGTAGGCAGCGGTCTGTCTCTGTTCCTGGTGCGCCGTCTGTCTGTGATGCGAAGGTGTAAGAGAGGAAGATTACAATAATCAGACTGTTCACATTATACAGGAGGCCGCACAGCACATCAACGCGAGGCTCAAACAAGTGACGCGGGTCTGATGTAATACGGTGTCACCCGATGCTCATGGGGGCTACACATACGGGGGGGGGAGCTCCATGGCAACAGAAAGAGACAAATCACTGGGTTCCACCTACCTTCCCTCAGGTCTTTGGAGCTGACTTTATCCGGGCCTTTGATCAACATCTTAGCCACGCCCGCAGGGGTGGAGACATCCAGCGGAGGCTTCGGGCATGGCTTAGCTCCGGCATCGCGGTCCCTCGCAGCCTGGAAAACAAGCAAACGTTTAAGAACTGAAGCTAAATACAAAAAGAAAAGGTTGGTTCTGTAACGCTCCAGCAGTGAGGCAGTTATAGAAAATGTGAACGCAACTTGTCCAGCTTTTCCTCCACAATGTGAAGAGGCAAGATCCAGATGTTTAGTATCAGGAACATCTGTTTGTCAGTTCATTTCATGCACCTGCACACATGACATGAAACGAAATGTGGTTTACCCCAGCCCACAGCAGCGCAACACAAAGACAACAACACATCCAAACTACAAGAACACATGTATCCAAACTACAAAAAAACTACAAAAACACATCCAACATATAAAAAAAAAAATGTCACTGTCCAAGAGAGCGAACGTTAGGATGACTGTCGAACTGCTGGTCTGCATGGGCTAGCAGTTGGCTTAGCCTGTCCCGCTTCAGCATCCTGTCAGACGGCCCAAGGTGTTTCCTCCTCGGGCACAACTCTAAACAGGGCTGTGGTCCCTGGGACCACCGGACGCTGCAGCAGACCAGGCTCCCCCAGCCAATCCAACACCAGCTCTCCCAGCCAGACACCTTCGACAACCTCCCCACACTCCACACGATGACACCAAAAACACAGTCAACGCCAGGCAAGGCTGCTGCCAGACCATCTTTGGTGTTATCAGAACTGCCGGTCTGCATGGGCTAGCAGTTAGCTTAGCCTGTCCCGCTTCCGCATCCTGTCAGACCCCCCTCAGTGTTTCCTCCTCGGGCACAGACCAAGCTCTCCCTGCTGATCCAGCGTCAGCTCCCCCAGCCATAAAAACACAAACCTAGAGGCGGACATGGACAAAGACACTGCATGGACGGCACTGGGTGAGGCCGCCGCAAATGTGAATTTGTGCCGCCATCTTCCCACTGATTTCTTGAATTATAATAAAGCATCCAAAGATTGTTTTAGCACTGCAACCTCCACATGAAGGATAAAGAGGATTTACTTATGGACAGACGTAGAAACAAAAGTACCCCCCCCCAAAAAACAAAATGATGGTGATGACAGTGTCTTTGAAAATGAAGTCCCCAAAGTCAAAAAAGCGGTCTGACTTCAACAGCATAGTGAAAGTCAAACTGCTGTAAACTGGGTGGCATAAACCAACATATTTTAAATGTCACCCACATAAAGACACTTATTTTACATGGAAAGGAGGAGAGAGGTTTGAACCACCGCTTTAAACCCAACTTTGAATTCAGCAACCTCTCCAGCATCCTCTCCACTTCTAAATTGTGTTTTTTTTCTGAATCAGGACACACGCCAGCTAACAGATATACTATGTCTGGCATTGCTGTAATTCTCCAGCCACTTCGCATTACGCTAAACAGAAAAAAATACTGTTTAATTTATGAATTTTCTCATAGATGACATGTGGTTGGTAGATTAGTGTCTGCACAAAGGAAAATATAGCATCAATTACAAAAGGCCTCAGGTAACAAATGATTTTACAACCAAAAAGATTGGAAAGCCGTACCTTGGATTGGTCTGCTGTCTTAGTTGACCTGGACTTGGTTTTGATCAGAGGAGGCACACGGGAGGCAGGTGAAGGCCCTCTGTACTCAGCAGCCGCCACATTCCCTGGACCCCCCTTCTTTTCTGAACGACTACGATTCAAAAACACACCATGGCGAATCTTTCACTTGTTATAACTATCACCGATATAAAACCCCGTTCCTTTACTCTCGTTATTCACCAAAAAACACACTGACTGAATGATGATTATTCATTTGCAGCTGATTCCTGTGTTAAACAGAACAGCAGGTTACACAAAAGCCACTCAGTAGGGGTGTCTGTGTAATGCAGTGGTCTATTCCGTTGCTGACCAACACAGGGATCGCCGGTTCGAATCCCCGTGCTACCTCTGGATTGGTCGGGCACCCCTACAGACACAATTGGCCGTGTCTGCGGGTGGAAAAGCGGATGTGGGTATGTTTCCTGGTAGCTGCACTAGCGCCTCCTCTGGTCGGTCGGGGTGCCTGTTCAGAGGGGAGGGGGAACTGGGGGGAATAGCGTAATCCTCCCACGCGCTAAGTCTCCCTGAGGAAACTCCTCACTGTCAGGTGAAAAGAAGCGGCTGGTGACTCCACATGTATGGGAGGAGGCATGTGGTAGTCTGCAGCCCTCCCCGGATCAGCAGAGGGGGTGGAGCAGCGACCTGGGGGGCTCGGAAAATAGGGTAATTGGCCAGGTACAGGCAGCATGGTGGTGCAGTGGTTAGCGCGGTCGCCTCACAACAAGAAGGCCCTGGGTTCGAACCCCAGGTTTGTCCAACCTCAGGGGTCATCCCGGGTCACCCTCTGTGTGGCGTTTGCATGTTCTCCCCGTGTCTGCGTGGGTTTGCTCGGGTTTCCTCCCACAGTCTAAAGACATGTAGGTCAGGTGAATCGGCCGTACTAAACTGTCCCTAGGTGTAGAATAGAATACACTTTATTTGTCATTTGTACATACATACAATGAGATTCACTCTCTGTGTTTAACCCATCCTAGCTGTGTAGCTAGGAGCAGTGGGCAGCTGCCGTGCATTGCCCGGGGAATGGTGTGTGTATGTATCGGCCCTGTAAAGGACCGGCAGCCTGTCCAGGGTGTCTCCCCGCCTGCCCCCCAATGACTGCTGGGATAGGCTCCAGCGTCCCACGACCCGAACTCGGATAAGCGGCTTGGATAATGGATGGATGGATATTGGTCCGTCTCGATTGTCGGCGGGTTTGTTAAATGATAAGAAGCATCACTTTGTGACGCTGACAACCATCAGGAGAGACCGGGAAGAAGAACACTATCAAGTTTGCCACAGCTCAGATTGGTTTTGAAGGCTGAATGGCCGGAAAATAGTTTGCACCTCACTTAACAACTAAGCCCTGGTGGTTTCAAATTCATTCAGACTGAAACTACCAACTTTTTGTGTTTAACGTGGCCTGTTTCCACATGATGGAGGAAGACAGTCTCACTGTCAGCCATCGGTCCACACACCAAGAATATATCACCCTATCTTTCTTGAACATATGTGCTACTGTTTTATTTGGTTCCAGGAAGAAGAAAAAACAAACCGGGGGAAAGTTTGTGCCAAACATGTATTGGAAACCATATTTATCTTGAAATCACTGCACCAACAATCAGGCTACTGTCATGAATTATTAACTTGTGGCCGAGATAACAGCAAGACAGCGGAGTGGAGCCACTGCTGTGTGATGGATAGTACCCGCGTTCTCACGGGAGGGAAAATAAACATTAGGTTTTACCATGGCTGGAAAACAACATCAAACTCCGAATGAGTACTGGGCCATTTTCACTGACCACAGGAGGAGCATGTTTTGTATTTTCTTCATCAGCAGACCAGCAGCTTAGTTAGTTAGTTAGTTAGTTAGTTGAACTTTTACAGCCTGAAAGCCTGCTTACAATCTGACTAGTCAAGGTGAGAAGAAAGATTACATTTTCTTGTTTGGTAAAATGTATCCAAGAGTAGGGGCGTCCGGCTGGCGTGGCGGTCTATTCCATTGCCTACCAACACGGGGGTCTCCGGTTCGAATCCCCGTGTTACCTCCGGCTTGGTCGGGCATCCCTACAGACACAGTTGGCTGTGTCTGTGGGTGGGAAGCCGGGTATGTGTCCTGGTTGCTGCACTAGCGCCTCCTCTGGTCGGTCAAGGCGCCTGTTCGGGGGGGGAAAGGGAACTAGGGGGGATAGTGTGATCCTCCCATGCACTACGTCCCCCCCACTCCTCACTGCCAGGTGAAAAGAAGCGGCTGGTGACTCCACATGTATGGGAGGAGGCATGTGGTAGTCTGCAGCCCTCCCCGGATCGGCAGAGGGGGTGGAGCAGCGACCAGGATGGCTCAGAAGAGTGGGGTTGTTGGCCGGGTAAATTGGGAGGAAAAATTAAATCAATAAATAAATAGATTATCCAAGAGTGTTTAGCTATTGCCTCATCAAAGATTTATGTACAATGTGAGTGCCAATTGAGGGAAGAAGATTGACAGTTCGACTGGACTAACTGGGGTTTCTCATCTGGTTTTAAACGAACCGTCATTCAGTAAGTTTAGTTCATCAGCTGGCAGTTGAACTGATTCTGGTACCTGATGTCCAGATGAGGTGCGGAGCTCCCAGAGATGGTACACAAGTAGGGTTTG
Source organism: Lampris megalopsis (assembly GCA_022114975.2). NCBI lineage: Eukaryota > Metazoa > Chordata > Actinopteri > Lampriformes > Lampridae > Lampris > Lampris megalopsis. The sequence continues at coordinate 145,447 of JAJHIY020001676.1, read as the reverse complement.
GTGTTGAACTGGGAGATGACCAGCTGGAAGGTGACCTGAGAGGTCTCGTACTGGAATGGACTGAAGGTCACAGTGATCTCCACTTTACCATGAGCTGGTATCACCCCTGGAGGAGCACAGATGGTGTAGATGAGAACATAAATGTCTGTGTGTGTATCAGGAATCAAGAACATTTTTCAGGAATCAGGAACATTTATTTGGCATTTCATTCCATGCACTTGTGTACGTATATGAAATGAAATATCGTTTCCCCTAACCCACAGGAGTGCAACACAAAGACAAAAACACATACCCAAACTACAAGAACACATGTATCCAAACTACAAAAAAAAACTACGCAAACACATACATCTAACATAACACAAAAAAAAAAACCACTGTCCAAGAGAGCAAACGCCAGGATAACTGTCGGAACTGCCGGTCCGCATGGGCTAGTAGTTAGCTTAGCCTGCCCTGCTTCCGCATCCTGTCAGACCGCCCCCCGGTGTTTCCTCTTCGGGTACAGCTCCGGGCAGGGCCGTGGTCCCTGGAGCCACAGGACGCAGCAGACCAAGCTCTCCCAGCCGACTCAGCGCCAGCTCGCCCAGCCATCAAACGAAGACACAAACTTAGACGCAGACGTGGACAAAGACACTGCGTGGACGGTGCTGGGTGAGGCTGCTGCAAACATAAGTTTGCGCCGCCATCGTCTCAGTGTATGTGTACTTGTACATGGGTACACATGCACTCTTTATGTTGGGTCTAACATTAAAACTAATCAAACTAGACTTCACATACAAATCAAGTTAAGATGTGTCAAACCTGAACATGCAGCCATAGAGTAGCTCACTATTTACTTCAAGTCGATGCTAAAGTTCCAACTAAAGTTCCGCATAACCGTTGTCTGTCTGGTAGGCTAGGAAATGTCCAAAACAGCACGACCAAAGAATGAATTTATCAAGAGTGTTTACCAAAGATGATAACACTAAGGCGACCTTTTCAATTCACTAGCCAGCAATTTGTCTTGTCACATCTCCTATTCTCTTTTAAAATGACAAACTAGAGCAGAGTCCTTGTTCTCCCTTCAAGGTTGCGCACACGACACGCGCCAACACGGCGGCTGGAAGTGACAGTCTGATTGTAGGTGCTGGCACATGCTACGATGCTTCCCAAACAATAGATAAATGGTTTCCCAGACAATTGAAGCGGGACATGTTTGGAATGCCGACTGCTTATTGTCAAGCCGGGTGACAGCCGTTGAGCTGGACACATCCTCTCAGCTCTAGAGTGATTAATTACGTGTAAATACAAACGTTGTTCCAGAAGTGCTGAGAAAACGCAGCTCGCCTGCTCTGGGGAGTTATCTGAGTTAGTATTAAGGGTAAAAGAACTTTAAATCTGTGGCTGACCTTCATCAGAATCGGAGACACTTTATCTGTCATTTCATTTCATGTGTGGAAGTGCATGAAATGGAATGAAATGTTTCCCCCAGCCCACAGCAGTGCAACACAAAGACAAACACACATATCCAAAAACTACAAGAACACATATATCCAAACTAACACTTATATCTAAACTAAACAAACAAAAAAAATCTATGTCCAGGAGAACGAACGCCAGCCAGTCGGAACTGCCGGTCTGCATGGGCTAGCAGTTAGCTTAGCCTGCCCCGCTTCTGCGTCCTATCAGACCGCCCTCTGTGTTTTCTCTTCGGGCACAGCTCTGGTCAGGGCTGTGGTCCTTGGGCCCACCGGACGAACAGACCAAGCTCTCCCAGTCGGTCCAGCACCAGCTCTCCCAGCCATCAAACGAAGACAAACTTAGATGCAGATGTGAACAAAGACACTGCATAGACAGTACTGGGTCAGGCCGCAGCAAACGTGAATTTGTGCCGCCATCTTCCTACACCGGAAGTGGAAGTACTGGCATATGTTGATAGAAATTAATATATTTTCATCTTTATTTTGCGTGCACTGGTGCTACAGATAAAGAAAAGTAAAAAATAAAATAAAAATACAAGATACATGACTGCATTGCCAGCATTACACAGTCAAACAAATGTGCAGTGATAAACCATCCACTAATCTATTGTCTCCAAAACCACTCATTGCTATGGGAGATGCTGACAATGTTAGCATACATGACATTGCAAGGTTTGTTGAACGGCAGCATGTCACAAACTACCAAAACACAGCAGTTAAGTTAAGAGACGACATGCTAGGCAAGCCAAGTATTAATTTGTTAATGAGCGCTTTCAACATTATCTAAATGACATGAATGATTAATTTAGAGGCATACCTGTGAGGGGTTGGACAGAGAAGGCCTCATGGTGTTGGATGATGTACACCTGGAACTCAAAGTCAATGGGACAGCTGCAGCTTAGGGGAATGGTATGGCTGACACTGGTAATATGTGAGGGGGGAGAAAAAAAAAACATTGCAGTTTACATTATTTATGACTCCCCACTGATGGATGGATGGAGGGAAATCGAAATCAAAGCGTGCGCACACACACACAGACACACACACCTCTGTCCCAGTGGTATGGCTGGTAGATTGATATAGGAGGGGATGTGCAGGTCATCAATGGTCGGGTAAGCATGAACTGGAATTAAAAGGTTCTCCTCTCCCTGAGAAGAAGTGGACACGAGGGGTTTGCAGATGGAATGCAAGAGAGAGAGAGAGAGAAATAAATCATCAAACGATATACGTTAAAGCATTAATCATATATATTAAGCATGGCTAACTGAACTGCACAGCTACATTTATAAACTGCACCTGATTTTTCAGACTCTGACAAACTCGACTGAGACCACGGGTCTATAATTTTCCCCAATTTTTTTTTTTCAGATTTAGAGCAATAGTTCTATTTCCAGAGAAGCAACAAAAGTAGAGGGGGAGGGGGAATTTATCAAATATGTAAACACTGGAAAAACTCTCGAGGCACCAAGCTGAACCCGCCCGGCCCAGTCTTGTTTTTGCAATGATAATGCTTGGATTTAAATCTTTCCTCGGCGTTTTCTCTCATGCATTTGCATACTCGCTTTGACTTGATAGGAAAACAAAAACTTAATTTAATTTTGCTGATGCATTTTGCTAATCTATTATGAATAGAAGCGGCACAGTGGCACAGTGGTTCGCGCGGTCGCCTCACAGCAAGAAGGTCCTGGGTTTGAGCCCCAAGGTAGTCCAACCTTGGGGGTAATCCTGGGTCGTCTTGTGTGTGGAGTTTGCATGTTCTCCTCCCCGTGTCTGTGTGGGCTTCCTCCGGGTGCTCCGGTTTCCTCCCACAGTCCAAAGATAGTATGTAGGTCAGGTGAATCGGCTGTATTAAATTGTCCATAGGTGTGTGTGTGTGTGTGTGTGTGTGTGTGTGTGTGTGTGTGCGTGTGTGTCTAGGCCCTGTGATGGCCTGGCAGCCTGTCCAGGGTGTTTCCTCACCTGCTACCCAATGAATGCGGAGATAGGCTCCAGCATCCCACGACCCTGAGAGCAGGATAAGTGGTTTGGATAATGGATGGATGGATTATGAATAGGAGTACACAGCAAGTGTGTTAAAGTGTATAGCATATGGGGCGTCCGGGTAGCGTAATGGTCTATTCCGTTGCCGACCAACATGGGGATCGCTGGTTCAAATCCCTGTGTTACTCCGGCTTGGTTGGGCGTCCCTACAGACACAATTGGCCGTGTCTGCGGGTGGGAAGCCGGATGTGGGTACCTCTGGTCGGTCGGGGCACCTGTTTGGTGGGGAGGGGAAACTGGGGGGAATAGCGTGATCTTTCCGTTTGCTACATCCCCCTGGTGAAACTCCTCACTGTCAGGTGAAAAGAAGTGGCTAACGACACCACATGTATCGGAGGAGGCCTGTGATAGTCTGCAGCCCTCCCCGGATCGGCAGAGGGGGTGGAGCAGTGACTGGAAAGGCTCGGAAGAGTGGGGTAATTGGCCAGATACAGTTGGAGAGAAAAACGAAGGGGGGGGGGTTAAAAAATGTTTTTAAAAAAAAACACTTAGACACCATAACGGACTTTAAGCCTAAGAGCACCACAGCACAAAGATCGTAAATTCCATCAAATATTCACCTTGCAGTGAACCCGAATGCAGTCGTAGAAGTAGCGCCACTCGTCGGGGCAAAACTGAACCTTCACTGTGTAGGCCAGGCCAGGAATGAGGCGGTACTTGATGTGAAACCAACAGAACAGAGCAGGAAATCAGCACACATTAACACAACATTACACGCAAGTCAAATCATCCTCACATATATGCCAGAAATCCGTGTGTTAACAGAAATACCTTTTTCGTATATGTTGTTTGGAAGTACTTGGTCTGAGTGGGAATGATATGAATATTCATAACCTCGGATGAAATGTTGATTAGTTTCTGAGAAAGAGGAAGAAAAGCGTGACAGTGAAGTGATTTCCATCTGATCATATACAGTTGAAGACATTCAGTGCTTCCATGTTAAGGTATGGATCCAACCAGCAAAAAGATCTCAGCACACACGGTCGGGATGAATTCAGTTCTCAGTCGATTCAAATCAAGCCTCTACGGAATCAAATGAGAGTACTGAATTTTTTCTTAATATTATTTCACTTATTGTGCCATATCTTCAGCCATGATCAGGACTGATAATAAGCTTTTGACCAGTATTTTTGGTGGGCCCCATGTTAATGGAGTACTACTTTATCAACCTTGTCCCAATGACAGAACTAATTTACATCAACTCAAACCCTGGGAGGAAAAAGCTACTACACTTGGAGCTAAGAAAATGCTGCCCAACCTGGATAAATCAAAACCTGTCCGAATAACCCCAATATCAAATATTCATGGACACTCCGAAAAAAAAATATGGTAAGACAGATGATGGAGAGAGGCCAGACCTCATAGCCTTTATCATGTTCACACTTGAACCATGGACTGACCACTACTCACAGGGGGACACTCAATTCTTAAAACCATCAAATCAACTCAGAAGCATGTTTCAGTCTCCATAGGATTTCCCTCACCAGGACCTTCAGGTAGTCTCTGCCCACATCAAACCCGCTGAAGTGGAGCACCGGGGGCTCTGCTTCTATCAGGCTGTTACTCCTCAATTTTGTATAGATTTCTAGAAGAAAAAGCAACAACACAAAGTCATGCCTGAATATAATAATCTGTCTAATTCACATATGCTTAAAGAGAATACAACACAAATCTGCACATAAACAAAAGCTCACTCACATGGATGTCAAAACACTTATTATTAGGGCTAAAATTTAGATAAATGATACAATCTGTATTAGAATAAATAGCAATGAAAATTGACAAAAGAACTGATACTATGACTGGGGAAATTCACAAATGATCATTTCTGGTGGTTGAATAGGAATATCTAGTTGTATACACAATTTGTAGATTTTATGATATTAAACAAACATGGCTTGCTTAATTAGATAGCAGGGATACAACAATAACTATACTGGTATCAGATATGTGGCCAATGCCAGGCAGTAGCAGCTTATTGCATCAGAGAATGTCCTCCAGTATTACGTCCCGGCACTTAGCACAAAGTGTAATTCATCCATCCATCCATCCATTATCCAAACCGCTTAACCTGCTCTCAGGGTCGCGGAGATGCTGGAGCCTATCCCAGCAGTTATTGGGCAGCAGGCAAGGGAGACATCGTGGACATGCCACCAGTCCATCACAGGGCCGACATACACACACACACACACACACACACACACACACACACACACACACACACACACACACACACATTCACACCTAGGGACAATTTAGTACAGCTGATTCACCTGACCTACATGCCTTTGGACTGTGGGAGTAAACCCACGCAGACATGGGGAGAACATGCAAACTCCACACAGAGGACGACCTGGGATGACCCCCAAGGTTGGACTACCCCGGGGGCTCGAACCCAGGTCCTTCTTGCTGTGAGGTGACTGCGTCACCATGCCACCCTAAGTGTAATTCATCAGATACCTAATTACAGAGGGAGCAAAATGGATCAACCTACACCTCAATCATCTTTGCCTAATGTCAGCAAACTGCCATCCTACAGCTCGACCGTATTAACACCAGCACTGCACGTCTGGCACTTTAAGTGAACTGCCTGTTCGGTATGGCCAGTGAATAGAAAAGATAGTATCGCTCAGTCCCTTTCAGGAAGGTCAAGGGGGATATGATGGATATCTTACTTGATTCCAGTAGGTGATTAGGGACGCTGGCTCTGGGTCTGCCCTCCTCTACCAGCTGGCCCAGAGGAAGAGGAGTTCCCCTCCTGAGAGGCTCCGAGAGGCTGTGCGGGGCAGACAGGACCAATTCCATCCCAGATGAAGATCAGCTCATCTTCCTCATGTGAGACATAACGCGGTGCTAAAGGAGAATCAAAGTGGGCAACAGTGCGTTGGTTAGGATTATAAGTAGTATATGATTACATTACACATGCACAATTACTAGCATTAGCAAAGGACAGTGTTTTTAAATCCAGTAATCGGGGAATGCAGTAACGTGTTGGATTCCTTCATATATCGTTGACATGAAACTGTATATTGCAGAATCGGTGTAGGGAATAGACGGAATAGCCAGAAATGATCATAGGAATATCACAACATTCTCAGTCGTCTGCCTAGATACAGCCGTCTGCCTAATCCAGTGATTCTCAACCTTTTTGGGGTCCTGGACCCCCTGCGTATTTTTGATCTACCCTGAGGACCCCTCCACCTGATCTTGGGGGAGGGGGGTTGCAATTTGATAGAAACAGTAGAAACTGCATTTTAAATTGCATTATAGCATTTATTCACTCTTTGGGGCAAAAATAAGAGCTTTCAGTTGTAACTTAGATATAGTTAACAAAACAGAATTCTTATGCAGTAACTTGCAGATATATGTAACAAAACAGAATATGTATTCAGTAACTTTCAGATATATGTAACAACACAGAATATGTATTCAGTAACTTTCAGATATATGTAACAACACAGAATATGTATTCAGTAACTTTCAGATATATGTAACAAAACAGAATATGTATTCAGTAACTTTCAGATATATGTAACAAAACAGAATATGTATTCAGTAACTTTCAGATATATGTAACAACAGAATTTTTATGCAGTAACTTTTAACAATGCAAGCGGGAGCGAGACCTCTTATTAAAATACAATAAATTACACTTGTGAAACAGATGTAATTAGAGAAAAAAGTCCTGTCACCCTTTATAGTTAAGGTAGATAAAGGTCTCAGTCACATTTGAGTAAAATAATCCTATTTCTATAAATGTCATAGGATCTTTTTTTTAAAGATATTTCATTTTCACGGACCCCTTGCAATTACGCCACGGACCACTAGGGGTCCGCGGACCCCCGGTTGAGAAACACTGGCTCTAATAACGCAACTTTTCAGTACCTTTAAATTCCATCCATTACCCGAACCGCTTACTGTCTTACTTCCATTCGGTGGATCACGACAATAATTTTTTTGTTGGTTTTTTAATTACCTGCAAATGAATCAGAGTTAAACGTGACGTGGACAGACGACGGGTTGTTCGTTACTGCTGCTAACCGTTAGACGGCCTGTGACGGTCGGCTCCATCGGAAGCTAAGCAACGCCGACTTCCACGCCGCGACTTCCACAACTTACTTGCGTATTTCGGCGGGAACAGGTGGCTCCGGTCACTTTCGGAAGTGTTGAATATAATACGTTTCTTTTCCTAACTTGGAAGCATTTTTACACACCACACCCCCCTATAAACTTACACTGGCTGGTTAAGATCGGACAGACCCGCTAACGCTAACTTTTCGCTAACTACCGCCCGCAAACACTGCGGTTGCTACGGCGACGCAGGTGCGCTGGTTTGGGGCGATGGGGAGGCGTCGGGCGGGCGGGGTAAAGGGGCGGGAACTGCGGATGAGGTACGTTGCCCCCGCGCCAGGGCGCTAGACCGGCGGACCACACAGTCTAATCGGGACGCTCTGTGTATGGGACGCTCGCCTCTCACATTCTCTTATTCCATCACTGATATAAACCGAGCCCCATTTTTCTTTATCTTACATCCTGCCTGCGGAGATGGACAAAGTGTGGATTATTGGGCTTTTAATGTTGCCACAGGTAAGAGAGGAGGGGGGGATGTGTGATTTTCGATGGGCGAGTTTCTGATCCGTGTTTTGCGACAGACGAAGCCGTCTCCGGACTGTCATTCCCACGTCGTGCTGGTGAAGGAGGAGGAGAGGTGCGTGGAGGGCCTCCTGCGCTCCAACGCGACGAAAGAGACAGGTGAGTCAGACGCAGGATGGTTACACATCAACGGCCATTTGACAACGAAAACAGTGATAATCTAGTTAATTATGGACTAATGAGCGGTGCGTGCTGGCAAATTGGCCGCGTCCATCTTATAAAAATTTGAAGTACTCCCAATGTTCGGGGTCTCCTGAAACTGTTCGACTTGAAGTTTTATGTCCACCCCTAGTGGACATAAAGTGTAGTGCAGCGCATCAATTAGGATGTATTGGATATATTGTAGCGAATTCGGGGGACAACGCAGCCACAGGAACTGCCGCGGCCAGCGTGTCTTCTTATCCATGCACGTTACACTATGTTAAAAAAAAGAGAAAGTACGATTTACTGATCGTACACATTTCTCAACCATTACATTTTTGTTGACATTTTCGCCCCCCCCCACCTTGTGAATAGTCAACGATTTGTCTTTTCTTTTTTTTAGATGGTAGTATTTTCCTTGGTAACACTTTAGTATGGGGAACATAGTCACCATTAATTAGGTGCTTATTATCATGCAAATTAGCAACATATTGGCTCTTAATTGGTCATTATTAAGTACTCATTAATACCTTATTCTGCATGGCCTTATTATACAACCAGTAAGCCATTAACTATGAGTTTTCCCTCTATAACCTCAGAAGTATTTCTTATTAGTAGTACCATCTCAATATGCTTTGCTTAGTATGGCCTTTATAAGGTGGTAGTACCACAAGAAGAGTTATTCTCCCTTACTAACACTTAATTAATATGCTCTGTTCTTACATAACAACACACAAAACTACAAGTGTTCATAGTGTTAAATTACTGTAAATTAAGTTTTTGTTACTTAGAATATGTTCCCCATACTAAAGTGACATCTTGATCATTACTAATTCACTAGTAATTAAGTTTTTTTTTACTTAGAATATGTTCCCCATACTAAAGTGTTACCTTTTCCTTTATTTAAGGCTTTGAGATACATCAAGTGTAATATCAATTATACTTATGGTAATGACGTACGCAATGATGATCGTGTTTGCAGACTGCGTGGGAATGTGGGAGGATTTGAACTGCTGGCCACCTGCCTTTATGGGAGAAACTGTCTCACAGCCGTGCCCGGAGTTTTTCAGTTCAGAAGGTCAGATACATACACGCTGCACACAAACATGTACATGTACACCTAAATACACACACGCACGCACACGCACGCACACGCACACGCATACACACGCACACGTTCCGTCCGGGTAAATTATCTGCCAGCAGAGTAATTTGTTTCTATTAGATACTGAGCCAGTTTGTCTTCCCAGGGTCTCTATCCAAACTGTCAAGCTATAAAATGATTGTGTGCATAAAGACACTGGGGCAACAGATGGAAGCGCTGGATTTATGTAGCGAGATGTGCATGATAGATTTCATAATGATGTGTCTTGAACAAACAGGGGTTTGTTGATAAACCTACTGTGTATACGGGGGGTGGGTGTGGGGGGGGTTATCCTTCCACACCTCTCCACAAACCAATAAATCACTACTCATGGACATGTCACAAAGATCAACACACACACACACACACACACACACACACACCACTCTTGCATTGATGCTTGTACCAGATTGGGTGTGCAGACCTGCCCCCCCCCCACACACACACACATACTTACATATGAGTCTATACAGTGCAAAACATAAATGTGTGATGCCATCGCTGTTGTGCAGGGAAAGTGCATCGTAACTGCACGGTGCAAGGCTGGACAGAGCTGCTCGTACCCTACGGGGATGCCTGTGGCTACGCTTTCAGTGAGACCCTGCACTTTTCGGGAGAGGTTGGTAGGCTTGTGCAATACCTCACTGTGTTACAGATCATTAAGAGCACAGATACTGTCGATACATCAGATATGGAAGCCTGAATATTGAGAGTATCTATACATGGACGTGTTTTATGTGTTTATTTTAATCTGTCAAGGTACAGCTTGTCAGTCTTGAGATTTACTCATTACTATTAGTGTATCTGTCAATCAATGTGTCTATCAATATGTCTATTAATCAATATATCTATCTATCTATCTATCTATCTATCTATCTATCTATATAGCTATCCATCTATTTATCTGTCTATCTAACTTTCAATCAATCAATCAATCAATCAATCAATCAATCAATCAATCAACCAATCAATCAATCAATCAATTTATCTAGCTAGCTAGCTAGATGATAGGATGATAGTTAGCTAGCTAGAGCTAGCTATCATCCATCCATCTATCTATCTATAATTATATTTATAATCCATACCTCGTATTGACATGTACGATATAACAATAGTCTTAAAATGAATCTGATCATTTCCACAGTATCAAGAAAATGGAAGTTAACTACATAGAAATTATGTCTCCCAATTATGTCTGAAATTATCTCCACCAGATGACACATTAGTGAGTCACTCGTTTCAAGAAAAGCTAGAATGTGAGGTTTCCTATTCAACTAAACAAGTCTCAAATCATGTCTATGCCGCGCCAAAGAGAAGGTGACCATCACTGTCCCCCTGTCCCTGCTGTCCAGTCTGCAGATTCCCATCTATATTTCTCATATGTGAAGGCCATGTACACGACCGGATACACGCTCTCTCTCATCTCCCTCACCATCGCCATCACGATTCTGAGTCTGTTCAGGTGAGCGCGCCCATTTGTTGCGTCATCCGTCTGTCTGGTGTGCACGAATGAGAAACGCGACATAAACCTGCGCCACTTAGCGTCACGTTTAAACTGTCGAGCAAATCCCTTTCCAAGTGGCCTACCCACTGAAATATGCCACGTGTGGTGAATGTGTGCTCCTCCTGCATCCAGGAAGCTCCACTGCACCAGGAACTACATCCACATCCAGCTGTTCGCCTCCTTCATCCTGAGGGCCATCTTCATCTTCATCAGAGACTCCCTGCTCTTCGCAAATGAGGAGCTCTACCACTGCGACAACTACCCAGTAGGGATGGATGGATGGGTGGATGGATGGGTGGATGTTTCATTCATTCATCACTCTTTTTATCAAACTTTCTGTTTAACCTTACCATCTCGTACTCCAGCTGTTATTCACCATATGTAGGATATACAACATTCTAGCAATACCTGCTATGCCTCAGAAATTAGACTGGCCCGGTTAATCTGACGTCACCAGTCAAATCCACTTTAGTCAGTAAAGGAGAGGTTTAGATGACAGGGAGGATGCAGGGTGCATTTTTCATAATAAAGAACCATCACATTGGGCGTCCGGGTGGCGCAGCGGTCCATTCCGTTGCTTACCAACACGGGGATCGCCGGTTCGAATCCTCGTGTTACCCCCGGTTTGGTCGGGCGTCCCTACAGACACAGTTGGCCGTGTCTGCGGGTGGGAAGCCGGATGTGGGTATGTGTCCTGGTCGCGGGATTTTTTTCGTACCCGTTTTCCGGGAACTCTGCCTCTGATTGGCTAGTACTCGTTGCCTCCGTTGGTTAGGTTGGTTAAGGTTAGGGTTATGGTTAGCCAATCAGAGATAGAGTAGGGGCCGGTCTTCCCGGACTCCAGGTGGGAAAAACAATAACGCGTGCGGCGTTGCTATGACGAGAGCGAGACGGAGGCGCGTTCTTGCGGAAAACGGGTACGAAAAAAAAATCACGCGTCCTGGTCGCTTCACTAGCGCCTCCTCTGGTCGGTCGGTCGGGGCGCCTGTTCGGGAGGGGGTTGCGTGGGAGAATAGCGTGATCCTTCCACGCGCTAGCTACGCCCACCTGGTGAAACTCCTCACTGTCAGGTGAAAAGAAGCGGCTGGTGACTCCACGTGTATGGGAGGACGCATGTGGTAGTCCGCAGCCCTCCCCGGATCGGCAGAGAGGGTGGAACAGCGACCGGGAGGGCTCGGAAGAGTGGGGTAATTGGCCAAGTACAGCTGGGGGAGGGAGAGAACCATCACATTTAATTACAGTAAGTTATTTGTGGGTAATAAAGACCTTGATTGAGCCAAGGAGGGCATTGCACATGATAAGGTTCTCCTATGTTCTACCCTTGGCACAGATGACCTGCAACAGCTCTTGTTTTCCCTTTAGAAGTGTCAAAATAGATCTCTCCAGCAGTGTCCAAATCTCTGGCTTCAACCTCACCCCCACTTGTAATAACCGAACGTCTCCTTCCTCCCCGTCATTTTACGCGCCAGGTGGCGTGTAAAGTAGTCCTCTTCTTCTGCAACTACTCCATCATGGCCAACTACAGCTGGCTGCTGGTGGAGGGACACTTCCTCTACACCCTGGTGAGCCGGTCCTTCTTCTCGCTGAGGAAACACCTGGCCTGGTACATTGTCCTCGGCTGGGGTATGGCCATTCAAACCTCCAACCTTACTTCGTAGTAATTTTTTTAGCCCTTTTGTCGTAAGTTCTCGTAAGATCTCTTTGCTCGTTCGTCCAGCATGTGCAGGATGTGTACAGATCTGATACCTCCGGTACCATCCGCTTCATTACCACTTCTACTCATTATTGCACCATCTAGGTTTGCCGTTAATCATCATTGTCGGCTGGGGCGTCGCCAAGTATCTGTATGAGAATGAAGGGTGAGAGAGTTTCATACGTGAGTAGTGGTTAAGTTAAGACTGTGTACTCTAGGGATGTGACGGTGGTTTGACCTCATATTTCCAGCTGCTGGGAAACCAGGAGACACGAGTGGATTTGGTGGATTCTCCGCGTGCCGGTACTGCTGACCATATCCGTAAGTGCATTGGGATTTGGACGTATACCACACCCTGTCATTTATGTTTTATTTTGCCTTATACTGCTGGGTTTTTTGTTAATAGACTGTGATTGTTTCTTAGATGAATTTGATATTTTTCTTGAGCATCCTGAGAATTCTGGTTGGAAAACTGCGGATGCCAGACGCACAGAGGAATGAATTTAGCCAATACAAGTGGGTGCTGCTATACTCTGTTATACGGTACAAGTACTGGAGTGGGGTAAAATACATATAACATGTACTGCATTTGGTTCATACTGTTGAGGAATGTGGCTTGTTGTCTAGCCTCCGTTTACTGACGTAGCAATTAATAAAGATAGCTTTTGAAAAGCTTTTGCAAAGATTGGATGACTTTTGTGATACTTCAGAAGTAATTGTGTCTATTTGGTAGCATCACAGTAGTACTATGTTAGCAATGGTGCATTTTTTATTTTTTTTTCAGATGTTTCAGCAGAATTGGCCAATGTCAGGGCGTCCGGGTAGCGTAGCGGTCTATTCCGTTGCCTACCAACATGGGGATCGGCGGTTCGAATCCCCGTGTTACCTCCGGCTTGGTCGGGCGTCCCTACAGACACAACTGGCCGTGTCTGCGGGTGGGAAGCCGGATGTGGGTATGTGTCCTGGTCGCTGCAATAGCGCCTCCTCTGGTTGGTCGGGGCGTCTATTCAGGGGGGAGGTAGAACTGGGGGGAATAGCGTGATCCCCCCACGTGCTACGTCCCCCTGGTGAAACTCCTCACTGTCAGGTGAAAAGAAGCGGCTGGCGACTCCACGTGTATCGGAGGAGGCACGTGGTAGTCTGCAGCCCTCCCCGGATCGGCAGAGGGGGTGGAGCAGAGACCAGGACAGCTCGGAAGAGTGGGGTAATTGGACAAGTACAATTGGGGGGAACAAGGGGGAAAATGTCTTCACTGGGATTTTGAACCAGGAACCTCCCAGCTTCTAGCTGGCCTTGTGGACTAGCATGCTAACCAGTGTAGATGAACGGGAATGGGGGTGAGAGGAGGAAACCCTCCAGAGGTTGAAAGTGGTGAACTTTTGTGTTTCCTTCATCAGGAGGCTGATCAAATCTACGTTCTTCCTGGTAGCTCTGTTCGGCCTGCAGTATATCCTCTTCGTTTTCTTGCCCGTTAAGGTCAGCGGCCTGATGTTTAAGATATGGACCTTTGCAGAGTTGGCTCTCTCGTCCACACAGGTAAATACATAAAAAGGAGCTGGCTGATAAGCGAGTGGGAGAAATCCGAGAATTGACAGACAGCCCACTTATTCGTCATCTATTCATCCAGCATGAACAAGCCTGCATTATCGACACCGGCTCTATAAGTATTGATCTATGTGCTTCTTCTGTCTCACTAAAGGGTTTTGTGGTGGCTGTTCTCTACTGCTTCATGAACGGAGAGGTGAGAGCCATTATAAAAGCTGCGAGCTTGTTAAAGGTAGGCTGGGATTTTCCCCCTTAATGGCACCTGTAATTCCCACATGGGTCCATTAAGCAGGTGTTTATTCATTCATCCATTTGGTCAGTCGTCATACTTTGTATTCGGCTTATTTTCTTTATTTGTTATTTTATTTGTTATTTTATTTATTTATTATTATATTATCGTTCTTATTTTTATTTCATTTATTATCATATTGTGGTTTTTATTTTATTCATTTTATTTATTATTATGTTCTTGTTATTTATTTTATTGTATTATTTTATTTTATTTTTAGAATTATTTTTTATCTTATTTATTTGATTAAAGTGTTTACTTTCAGTCACACAAAAGCGTTTGCTGATAGCTGGAGTACTGACCCTCATTAGCATTTAGTCTCAAACATGCCTTAAGGACAGGCACATGGCCAAACATGAAGTTGAGCACTTAATGTTGGTATGAAAATGTAGCATAGCTGCATACAGAGCATAGCCTCCTATAGGGCAGCTACAGAGATGCTAATGGAGGTAAGTAGGCAAGCTATGCATGTGCTTATAGTCCTTCTGCATGAAGTTTTAAGAGCACCTATCTGCTCTACACAAAGACATTTAGTATTCGTGATAATCTTATTTAAAGGTGGGAGACAGCGGATGTATTTGGATGTCGCATGCTGCTGCTCATTTACAGCGTTAATACAACAGCTTGCTGCTGGTGTAAGCTAACACAACAGTCCCTGCAATAACATGTTTCAACATTAGGTACGTTTTTTTTTTTTTTTTTTTAATCCAGACCTCATTAAAACATTATCAGGCATAATTTACAACCGTACAAAAAGCCTCATCGATCGCTTCAGTTCAGAAAGCACGTTTCCTTCTAATGGAACATATTACGACCATGTCTGACTTCCGCTTCCGGTGTGGGAAGATGGCGGCGCGAATTCACGTTTGCAGCGGCCTCACCCAGTACCGTCCATGCAGTGTCTTTGTCCACGTCTGCGTCTTTTTGTCTTCGTTTGATGGCTGGGAGAGCTGGCACTGGATCGGCTTGGTGAGCTTGGTCTGCCGCATCCTGTGGGCCCAGGGACCACGGCCCTGCCTGGAGCTGTGCCCGAAGAGGAAACACCGAGGGCGGTCTGACAGGACGCAGAAGCGGGGCAGGCTAAGCTAACTGCTAGCCCATGCAGACCGGCAGTTCCGATAACACCGAGGGCGGTCTGGCGGCGGCCTCGCCTGGCGTTGACTGTGTTTTTGGTGTCATGTGGAGTGCGGGGAGGTGTGTCGAAGGTGTCTGGCTGGGAGAGCTGGCGTTGGATCGGCTGAGGGAGCCTGGTCTGCTGCGTCCTGTGGGCCCTAGGACCACGGCCCTGACCGGAGCTGCGCCCGAAGAGGAAACACCGAGACGGGGCAGGACGCGGAAGCGGGGCAGGCTAAGCTAACCGCTAGCCCATGCAGACCGGCAGTTCCGACAGTCATCCTGGCTGGCGTTCCTTCTCCTAGATAAATGTGTTAGTTTGGATAAGTGTGTTCTTGTAGTTTTTGGATGTGTGTGTTTGCGTGTTTGTGTTGCGCTGCTGTGGGCTGGAGGAAACGTTGTTTCGTTTCATTTCATGTGCGCACGTCCATGAAATGGAATGACGAAGCGTTTCTGATTCTGCAAAGTGGCTTTCATGTTTTCCTAAAGGACTTATATAATGACTTATCAACGTTTAAATCATAGCTTGTCCCACTGGACTGTGCAGAAGCCCCAAAAAAGACGCCTCTGCAAATTGGCACGTTCGGTACTGACGACGTCAGTTTTTGTCTGCATGATTCTCAATGAGGTCCAACAACGTTTTACTGAGGTCTGGGTTCAAAAAAGTTCATCTATCCTTCAAATGCCTCTTCCTGTCATTAGCTCCAGCAGCTGATAACTGCTCTCCTCTACCTCCTCCTCATCCATCATAATTTTGGGGTACACGCACCGCCTATCGTTTACTGAAAATTACAGTTGTGTTACTTTTTCCCCCCTCGGTGCAAAAGCATTTTGCGCAATACTACATAATTACCGCTTGGTTGGGAGGGAATAACAGGTTTGCTACACTTTAATTATATTAAACTAGTTCCAGCTTGCAAATATGAACCTATAATCACTCAGTACCCAGCTTTTGTAAATGATGTCGACTGAACGTTAAAGCTGATTTTATTTATTTATTTTCATTTATTTTTTTTTTGCAAAATGGCCTCCTTTGTGGATAGATGGAGATCCCAGCACATAATATATATTGTGTATATTGACATTAATTGCATTAATAACTACACTGCATCGGTCTTGCATTATTGCTGCAGATGTAAATATTGCAGAACTGTACCCCACTTTACATCCATCACCTACCCTCCAGACATTCTGTGTGGGGTACAAAGGGGCAATGCAGCAACAGAGCAGCAAGCATTTAAAAAGAGAAGTGGGGCGTCCGGGTGGCGTAGCGGACTGTTCCGTTGCCTACCAACACGGGGATCGCTGGTTCGAATCCCCGTGTTACCTCCGGCTTGGTCGGGCGTCCCTACAGACACAATTGGCCGTGTCTGCGGGTGGGAAGCCGGATGTGGGTATGTGTCCTGGTCGCTGCACTAGCGCCTCCTCTGGTCGGTCGGAGCACCTTTTCAGAGGGAGGGGGAACTGGGGGGGAATAGCGTGATCCTCCCATGCGCTACGCCCCCCCCCCGGTGAAACTCCTCACTGTCAGGTGAAAAGATGTGGCTGGCGACTCCACGTGTATCGAAGGAGGCATGTGGTAGTCTGCAGCCTTCGCCGGATCGGCAGAGGGGGTGCAGCAGAGACCGGGACGACTCGGAACAAGAGTGGGGTAATTGGACAGGTACAATTGGGGAGAAAAAAGGGGGGGGAGTGATACTCAGTAGCTCCTCTCCCACCACATATGCAAAAACGCTTACACTAACCCCCCTCCCATCAGGTGCATCACGAGGTACAGAGGAGGTGGAGAAGGTGGCGTCTGAAGCAGCACCTCCACAGCCGGCCCAGGAGGCACCACAGCTCCATCAGCCAGAGCGGCTCTCCTGTCACCCAAGTGTCTCTGCTGCCCTGTGCCCCGCCCGGCCCGGCGGCCGCTGGCCACCCGGCGGACACTGGGATACTGTAGACGTGATATCCAGTGTACTTCTCTCCACCCCCCACCCCCCGAACCTCCCCCACCCCATCACTCAGTGTGACCTCTAACGATAGGATAAATACAACTCAGGTTTAAAAAAAATACCGGTGTTTTGCTAAACCCCTCCAGGTCCAGTACGACCACTGTCTTCTAATGGCCTCTGAGCAGCCTCGCTGGAGCATTTGGGGGTTAAGTGCCTTGCTCAAGGGAAATGTATGACACGTTGTTCTGTTGCGTGATTTAACATGCATGCTATGCCAGTTAACCCTCTAAGCATAGCACGCATGTTAGATGTGCATGGCATGAATGTCAGATGAAGGTTTTCTGCTGACCTGCTCCATGCTGCCTCATAGTAATAATCCAGATACCACGCAGATCTGATCCCAGACTCGGTCTCAAATGCGGGGGGGGGGCATTAGTATGTAGGGAATCGATATTTGCAAGAGTGGAGCAAACCCAAGCAACAACATGCGCCTCTCTATTAAACCTGGACTGGAAGAACTCCTCCGAGCCGTCCCGGTCGCTGCTCCAGCCCCTCTGCCGATCCAGGGAGGGCTGCAGACTACCACGTCTCCTTCGATACATGTGGAGTCGCCAGCCGCTTCTTTTCACCTGACAGTGAGGGGTTTCACTAGGGGGACGTAGCGCGTGGGAGGATCACGCTATTCCCCGCAGTTCCCCCTCCCCTCTGAACGACCAACCAGAGGAGGCGCTAGTGTAGCGACCAGGACACATACCCACATCCGGCTTCCCACCCGCAGACACCCGACCGAGCCGGAGGGATTGGAATTGACGATCCCCGTGTTGGTAGGCCACGGAACAGACCGCCACGCCACCCGGACGAGTGGTTTTTAAAGGATCTGAAAGATACCAAACGTACGTTTAGGAAGGATGCAAAGAGCCAGTGCTAAACTGTAATCACTAATTGGTTAATGCTATGTGATTAATTGTTTTGCTTGGAATTATCACGCTGTGATACAGCGAGTCACATCACGAACAGATCATCTACATGTCAAACAGATTTTATTTTTTGGCCCCTTTTTTTTCCAAATTAGAGGTTGTGTATAATGAGAAGGCGTGTCTCTCCATCCATCAGTGCTATGCAGGATTTTAGAGAGTTGTGCAATGGCACCTCAGACGCCAGAGGGCGCCAAAGATCAGCAGCTTCTTCCCTGTGTCCCAGCGTATTTGATCGTTTCCATCGGTATCCTGTGAGGGCACAGCACCGACGGCGGTCTTGGCAACCCGCGTAATGATTTGGCAGCATTTCACGTCGCATGCCCTTGCTGACATAACCACTAACCCTATGGACGCCATCCATATTTGGCACCAGAGGGCGCCAAATATCACAAGGGTGCAAAATGACCGTGTACACTACAAACTCTAAGGCCCCTGATGGTCTGAGACTGAGTCTTTTTGACATCTGGTCACCACAGAAGGTCGTTTGATGGAAACACCTGAAGACAGGAACCAGGGGTGAGGTCCAGAGCAGCTGCCACTTGTTAGATGTACTCTGTTTTACAGATTATCCTTATTGTACTTGTTTTTACTACATGAGATGGGTAAGGGTGACTACATGAGATGGGTAAGGGTGACTTCATGAGATGGGTAAGGGTGACTACATGAGATGCGCAAGGGTGACTACATGAGATGGGTAAGGGTGACTACATGAGATGGGTAAGGGTGACTACATGAGATGGGTAAGGGTGACTACATGAGATGGGTAAGGGTGACTACATGAAATGGGTAAGGGTGACTACACGAGATGGGTAAGGGTGACTACACGAGATGGGTAAGGGTGACTACATGAAATGGGTAAGGGTGACTACACGAGATGGGTAAGGGTGACTACATGAGATGGGTACGGGTGACTACATGAGATGGGTAAGGGTTACTACACGAGGTGGGTAAGGGTGACTACATGAGATGGGTAAGGGTGACTACATGAGATGGGTAAGGGTGACTACATGAGACGGGTAAGAGTGACTACATGAGATGGGTACGGGTGACTACATGAGATGGGTACGGGTGACTACAGGAGACGGGTAAGGGTGACTATATGAGACGGGTAAGGGTGACTACATGAGATGGGTAAGGGAGACTACATGAGATGGGTAAGGGTGACTATATGAGACGGGTAAGGGTGACTACATGAGACGGGTAAGGGTGACTAGATGAGACGGGTAAGGGTTACTACATGAGACGGGTAAGGGTGACTACATGAGATGGGTAAGGGTGACTACATGAAATGGGTAAGGGTGACTACATGAAATGGGTAAGGGTTACTACATGAGACGGGTACGGGTGACTACATGAGATGGGTAAGGGTGACTACATGAGATGGGTAAGGGTGACTACATGAGATGGGTAAGGGTGACTACATGAGATGGGTAAGGGTGACTACATGAGACGGGTAAGGGTGACTACATGAGACGGGTAAGGGTGACTACATGAGACGGGTAAGGGTGACTACATGAGACGGGTAAGGGTGACTACATGAGATGGGTAAGGGTGACTACATGAGATGGGTACGGGTGACTACATGAGACGGGTAAGGGTGACTACATGAGATGGGTAAGGGTGACTACATGAGATGGGTAAGGGTGACTACATGAGACGGGTACGGGTGACTACATGAGATGGGTAAGGGTTACTACATGAGATGGGTACGGGTGACTACATGAGATGGGTACGGGTGACTACATGAAATGGGTAAGGGTTACTACATGAGATGGGTAAGGGTTACTACATGAGATGGGTAAGGGTGACTACATGAGACGGGTAAGGGTTACTACCTGAGATGGGTAAGGGTTACTACCTGAGATGGGTACGGGTGACTACATGAGATGGGTAAGGGTGACTACATGAGATGGGTAAGGGTTACTACCTGAGATGGGTACGGGTGACTACATGAGATGAGTAAGGGTGACTACATGAGATGGGTAAGGGTGACTACATGAGATGGGTAAGGGTGACTACATGAGATGGGTAAGGGTGACTACATGAGGTGGGTAAGGGTGACTACATGAGATGGGTAAGGGTGACTACATGAGATGGGTAAGGGTGACTACATGAGATGGGTAAGGGTGACTACATGAGATGGGTAAGGGTGACTACACGAGATGGGTAAGGGTGACTACATGAGATGGGTAAGGGTGACTACATGAGATGGGTAAGGGTGACTACATGAGATGGGTAAGGGTGACTACATGAGATGGGTAAGGGTGACTACATGAGATGGGTAAGGGTGACTACATGAGATGGGTAAGGGTGACTACATGAGACGGGTAAGGGTGACTACATGAGACGGGTATGGGTTACTACATGAGACGGGTACGGGTGACTACATGAGACGGGTACGGGTGACCACATGAGATGGGTAAGGGTGACTACATGAAATGGGTAAGAGTTACTACATGAGATGGGTAAGGGTGACTACATGAGATAGGTACGGGTGACTACATGAGGTGGGTAAGGGTGACTACATGAGATGGGTAAGGGTGACTACATGAGATAGGTACGGGTGACTACAGGAGACGGGTAAGGGTGACTACATGAGATGGGTAAGGGTGACTACATGAGACGGGTAAGGGTGACTACATGAGATGGGTACGGGTGACCACATGACATGGGTAAGGGTGACTACATGAGATGGGTAAGGGAGACTACATGAGACGGGTAAGGGTGACTACATGAGACGGGTACGGGTGACTACATGAGACGGGTAAGGGTGACTACATGAGATGGGTAAGGGTGACTACATGAGATGGGTAAGGGTGACTACATGAGATGCGTAAGGGTGACTACATGAGACGGGTAAGGGTGACTACATGAGACGGTAAGGGTGACTACATGAGACGGGTAAGGGTGACTACATGAGACGGGTAAGGGTGACTACATGAGACGGGTAAGGGTGACTACATG
Source organism: Lampris megalopsis (assembly GCA_022114975.2). NCBI lineage: Eukaryota > Metazoa > Chordata > Actinopteri > Lampriformes > Lampridae > Lampris > Lampris megalopsis. The sequence goes on along the minus strand of JAJHIY020001676.1, from coordinate 123,987 downwards.
AGACGGGTAAGGGTGACTACATGAGACGGGTAAGGGTGACTACATGAGACGGGTAAGGGTGACTACATGAGATGGGTAAGGGTGACTACATGAAATGGGTAAGGGTGACTACATGAGATGGGTAAGGGTGACTACATGAGATGGGTAAGGGTGACTACATGAGATGGGTAAGGGTGACTACATGAGACGGGTACGGGTGACTACATGAGATGGGTAAGGGTGACTACATGAGACGGGTACGGGTGACTACATGAGATAGGTAAGGGTGACTACATGAGATGGGTAAGGGTGACTACATGAGATGGGTAAGGGTGACTACATGAGATGGGTAAGGGTGACTACATGAGACGGGTAAGGGTGACTACATGAGACGGGTACGGGTGACTACATGAGATGGGTAAGGGTGACTACATGAGACGGGTAAGGGTGACTACATGAGACGGGTAAGGGAGACTACATGAGACGGGTAAGGGAGACTACATTGGGACTATTTGGACAGTGGCAGATGAGATATACCTACCAAAGAAGTTTAAATCAGTAAACTTAACCTGCATACACATGACAGTATGTATGACCTGATTGTACCAGTTTTGTTTTTTCTTTCCACTTCCTACTTCTGCATCAGTTAAAGGGGAAGAAATCAGGAGATTCGGGCATTTTAGAAATACTCCAGACACTTTATTCTGACCGGGACCTAGATGCCATATTTTGCCTTCAGGTTCTCCACCACGCTGACGTAGGAGGCCATCGCCTCGTCTCTGGACAGACCTGTCGGGGCAGAAACAGATAACTATCATCAGGCGTCTGATCAGCCAAGTCGATCTGAACATGAACCTCACTGACGGCTGATCGCGGGCCTTCGGGAATGTGCGGCCATTTTCTTTACGCCCCACTTTGGGCGGTTCGCTTTCAGGAAATGTCTCACCCAAACTTCACACCGTCATAATCGTAGTACCCATTATACCATATATCCTGTAACGTATTCATCTGTAGTTTTATTCTTAATTTGTTTGTCTATTCTTGTTATCCATACATATTCCTGGATGGATATTGCCTCCCCTCTATACTGTGTATAGCCTGCATATGTCTCGGTTTTCCTGCAAAACTATTCGTCGTCCCCATCTTCTGCACCGTTTGTCTGCTTGTTGCTGCTTACTTCCTGTTTCACAGCAGACGTTAATAAAGTGTATCTTGTTTTATCTTTCATAGTCTCAGAAACCCTGTTAATGCTCATTCCCATCACTCAGGTGCATGCTCACACCTGAAAGCATATATACACACAGCATAGGCCGCTATAGGTCAACGCTGGCTAAGTGAGTAGCGCCCCTTAAAATGGTGTAACGCTACTTAATGAACCACTGACGTGGTTACATGCAGCATCCTTCACACAGGAAGCAGGAAAAGATGACGGCTATAAAAGAAACTGACCCTTTCTTGCATTCCAGGCATCCCATTTTCCCTGCCCAATGAAGTCAAGGAACCCGGGGCGATCTGTACATGGACACAGAGGAACATCATGTTCAGTATTTCACACGACACTGATGCGCGACACGTTATATTGAACAAAGGCGGGTGGTGCACATTTATGCAGACACCTTGAAACTATTTGTTCTTTCCAGTATCTTCTCCTAGCTAGTACCACATAGGGGACTTGCTAACGGCCTGCCCGCCTCATTAGCTGCTGTTAAAAGGAAGTTACTGTACTGTGGGATCGGCTCTTGGTGTAAAAAGCTTCTAATCCGGCGTCCGGGTGGCGTGGCGGTCTATTCCGTTGCCCGCCAACACGGGGATCGCAGGTTCGAATCCCCGTGTTATGTCCGGCTTGGTCGGGCATCCCTACAGACACAATTGGCCGTGTCTGCGGGTGGGAAGCCGGATGTGGGGTGCGTGTCCTGGCCGCTGCACTCGCGCCTCCTCTGGTCGGTCGGGGTACCTGTTCAGGGGGGAGGGGGATCGGGGGGATAGCGTGATCCTCCCACGCGCTACATCCCCCTGGTGAAACTCCTCACTGTCAGGTGAAAAGAAGGGGCTGGCGACTCCACATGTATGGGAGGAGGCATGTGGTAGTCTGCACCCCCCCCCCCGGATCAGCAGAAGGGGTGGAGAAGCGACCGGGACGGCTCGGGAAAAGTGGGGGTAACCGGCCAAGTACAACTGGGCAGAAAAAGGGGTAAAAAATCCGGGGGGAAAAAAGCTTCTAATCCAACGAGAGCCAACTTGTCAGGCTTCTTGGCACGTTCGCTTTGTTTTCGAGACCTGCCATTCAAGTCTGCAATCTACCGTCTCCATCAAGTCCGGATGAACAGAGGAATGCATCGTGCAGCTTTTGCGAACGGATCTTCACTCGTTTCAGTGAATTTAATGTCTTTACACAAGTGTAGGAAGGAGTGTAGAAGAGAGGGACAGCGGGGCTTTACAGTATCTCACCTATGTTCACGTCGCCGACGGTCGCCTGCTTGTACAGACCGTACAGAGAGGACATCTCTTCTCGGTCTGGCCTCTTCTTCAGTACCTTCACTTCCTCGGCCGCCTGCTGGAAAGAGTCCTGCAGACAGAGGCAGAGAGACAACATATGCATGTGGCTGCACAGACTACAGGTCAGAGAACAGCCTTACCAAGTCTTACCTGATAACTGGGGGGGAGGGGGGGGTTATGCATTTTGGACAATTTAGAGTGACAAATGTACAAAATCATTTTTCTTCATTTGGAACAACCAAGTCATGTGGTACTATAAGAAGGTCGACAAGAGTCAAGGAGTTATCATTTGCCAAATAATCATATAAAAAAATACATAAATGTAAAATACATGGAGATGTGTCATTATGCAGCTCCTATGACCCGGTCACGATATGCACCACCTCCCTGCATCACACTATCACACGCTCAGCAACCACGAAGGGCGTTTCCTAGTCACCTGCCACCACACGAAAACCTAAAAATCTGCAGGTTCCTGGATAAGGCCGAGGAGACGCACAACGTACTTATTAGAAAACCCTTAATCCAAACCAAGTAGGCTAATAACCCGGCACGTTTCTACTTACAGACATGATCGCGGTGAGGAGGAGACACACCTGAGAGCCGCTTCACTCTCCTTTCTCACCCACCGCTCCAGACAGCCGTCCGACTGGTTCCTGCGGCTGCATTCCACCCTTTGTGTGGGCGTCTCCTGTTGACGTAGTACAACGACGTCTGGGGCAGGACACTGCAATACAGTCGCCACCGTGAGGGTGCACTTACCTACCACAGCTGTACGTACCAGCAGGGCCTATTCCTCCATTCTTCTGCTGAAATGACAGTCAACTATTACGTCTAGGCGGCACGGCGGCCCAGTGGTGAGCGCTGCTGCCTCACAGCAAGAAGGTCCTGGGTTCGAACCCCAGGCCGTCCCCCGATCCTTTCTGTGCGGAGTTTCTCCCCGTGTCTGCGTGGGTTTTCTCCGGGTGCTCCGGGTTCCTCCCACCATCAAAAAGACATGCATAGGGCGTCCGGCTGGCGTGGCGGTCTATTCTGTTGCCTACCAATACAGGGCTCGCCGGTTCGAATCCCCGTTACCTCCGGCTTGGTCGGGCGTCCCTGCAGACACAATTGGCCGTGTCTGCGGGTGGAAAACCGGATGAGGGTATGTGTCCTGCTCGCTGCACTAGCGCCTCCTCTGGTCGGTCGGGGTGCCTGTTCGAGGGGGGAGGGGGAACTGGAATAGCGTGATCCTCCCGCGCGCTACGTCCTCCTGGTGAAACTCCTCACTGTCAGGTGAAAAGAAGCGGCTGGTGACTCCACATGTATAGGAGGAGGCATGTGGTAGTCTGCCTGTGCCCCTGAGCAAGGCAGTGGAAAGAAGAACTGGAGGTGGTCCCCGGATGCTGCAGCTTCCCACTGCTCCTATACAATAGGATGGGTTGCACGCAGAGAACACATTTAATTGTAAGAATACATTACAAATTAAAGTGGCTTTCATAATCTATCGACTGTCCACAATGTATGAAGCACCCACAATTGATAATCATGAAGTGTAATCCAAAATTTTAAGAAATTTTGGGAGCGATCGGATGATGTAGTCGATACACAACAGCACCACCTACAGGAAAAACACATGCATATCACTTAGAATGATTCATTTTCCAACACAAAGTCAATACTTCCCAATTTTTCAACTGCACTGTTGAAAGATTGGGCACGGTGGTCCCAGTGGTCAGCACCGTTGCCCCACAGCAAGAAGGTCCTGGGTTCAAACCCCAGGCCGTCTCCCAGGTCCTTTCTGTGTGGAGTTTGCGCGTTCTCCCCGTGTCTGCGTCGGTTTCCTCCGGGTGCTCCGGGTTCCTCCCACCGTCAAAAAGACATGCGTGTTAGGCTTAACACTCCTGCCTGTGCCCCTGAGCAAGGCAGTGGAAAGAAGAGCTGGAGTTGGTCCCCGGGTGCTGCAGCTGCCCACTGCTCCGATACAACAGGATGGTTACGTGCAGAGAACACGTTTAATTATAAGAATATGATGTCAAAATAAAGTGGCTTTCATTAAATTATGGTTGACACGCGCTCCGGTGTGGGAAGATGGCGGCACGAATTCACGTCTGCGGCGGCCTGACCCTGTTCCGTCCATGCGGTGTCTTTGTCCACTTCTGCATCTAAGTTTGTGTCTTCGTTTGATGGGTGGGGGAGCTGGTGCTGGATCGGCTGGGAGAGCCTGGTCTGCTGAGTCCTGTGGGCCCGGGGACCACGGCCCTGCCTGGAGCTGTGCCCGAAGAGGAAACACCGAGGGCGGTCTGACAGGACACGGAAGTGGGGCAGGCTAAGCTAACGGCTAGCCCATGCAGACCGGCAGTTCCGGCAGTCATCCTGGCTGGCGTCCCTTCTCCTGGACAGTGATTTGTATCATTATTTTTTAGTTAGATATATTAGATTTGATATGTGTTCTTGTAGTTCTTGTAGTTTCTGGATATGTGTCTTTGTCTTGATGTTGCACTGCCGGTGGCTGGGGAGACGATGTGTCGTCGCATGTGTGCAAGTGCAGGGAATGAATCGGAAGTGTCTCTGATTCTGATTCAGAAGTCCCTTTACGAGGATCTACAAGTGTGGATCCACATGTTGGGGACCTTACCGTGTCCTGCATGCATCACCCAGTCTTCCGATATGTGACCTCTATACACCTGATACTGACATCCAAGAAGCGAACAGACAATTCAACTTGTACTTAAATGTCTTACATCAAGTATCTAGAGAAGTCCAACAACATGAAGGACAGTCGGTGGGGGAATGGATATCTGTGGTTGTGTCTGTAGCTGTGTGGTACGAGCGTACGGAGCTCAGCAAAATGTAAAGTTTGTGTTCTTTCATGTAGATTTGGTGATGCGCACAAGTAAAGCAGATGTGTTGACTCGTGTTTTACATGTCCGACCACTAGATGGCGACATTACACCTCTTAAATCTGCTTCAACGGCCTGACAGACATCCTATTAGTCCTGTTAGCACTTCAATGGGGATTTTCAAACCAAATAATTTGCTTCTGTGTAAATGCAGCCTTTGTCACACCTTATGACACCTTCTGTAAATGAGCATAAAGTTTACTATTAGTAATACTTAGGTAAGGTATCACTGAGCTTTTTTTTTAACTTCTTTTGGACCCCCCCCCCTTTTCTCCCCAATTGTACGAGCCGTCCCGGTCGCTGCTCCACCCCCCTCTGCCGATCCGGGGAGGGCTGCAGACTACCACATGCCTCCTCCGATACACGTGGAGTCGCCAGCCGCTTCTTTTCACCTGACAGTGAGGAGTTTCACCAGGGGGGCGTAGCGCGTGGGAGGATCACGCTATCCCCCCCCCCCCTGAACAGGCGCCCTGACCGACAGGAGGAGGCGCTAGTGCAGCGACCAGGACACATACCCACATCCGGCTTCCCGCCCGCAGACACGGCCAACTGTGTCCGTAGGGACGCCCGACCAAGCCGGAGGCAACACGGGGATTCGAACCGGCGATTCCCGTGTTGGTAAAACCGCCATGCTACCCGGACGCCCCGCATCACTAAACCTCTGACGCACATAACCGAAAATTGTAAATCTCAAGATTTCCAAATCTGAACCATCAAAGCAATGACGTCATTACAGTCAGAAAGAGGCAGGTTTATAAAATAAGTTTATTCTGGCATGTAAAATAACAAGATTCTCTCTTTCTTCATAAGGACAACAGGTGAGAAGGCCCGACAAACCTCAGTTTCAGTTCAGCTCACAGGGCACTTGTTTGAATTATTTAAAACAGGCAATTAAACATTTTCTATGCATTTAAAAAGTCCCGTCGACTTCGTCTCAGCAGGATGGTTCGGTACAAATACTATAAAGGAAATTATTTATAAGAACACATTTAACCTTCGTCAACACAGTAGGCGACGCTTCACATTACGATGACCCGGCACGGTGGATTCTGGACTCCCGGTTGGCACGTTACAGATATAGAAAAACACTCGAACCTCGAACCGACAGTCTCAGTTAGCGTGACGGGTACTTAACGGAGCAATATGAAAGCCACATCCGAGCGCGATCCGTCTCCCACGACCTCGCGCTGCAGGAGTCGACGATGACCTCATCGGAAAAAAGAACAAAACGTACAAATAAAAACAACTCGCGACCCAAATAGGGGCAAGCTGAAAACCATGTCTGACTTTGCTACAGGGACTGACCCATTTTGCTTTGTGGGGGGGGGGGGAAGGCAGGGTGACACGCTATCCTCGGGTTTGGGGCCGCCGGTCGGCTGAGAACGAATGAGGAGTGTAGGTTAACGAAGCACGAGGAGAACGGCTCTCCGCTCAAAACGCTGGATTTAAACTGAGGACCAGCAGGAAACAATAAATTAAAAGAACAGGAAGCGGCATAAAAGAGGATCTACATAAATCTCGTCGTCGCTGCGGGCTGCGTAGTGCAAAACGCTCGGAACCAGTGCTTTGATTGACAGATCTCTGCATCAGCAGGAGAGAAAGAAGAAGTGTATCCAGCAAGGTGGCTAGAAGAAGAAGAAGAAGAAGAAGCTAAAATCCCTTCACTGTCTGCTGGGAGAAATGTTCAATAAGTTCCACGGTTGAATTATTAACGCTCCTCCGAGCCGGCGTGCATTTTACATGTGTATCGAATACGCACAACACACACGCGTACACACCCACACCCGGCGGGGTCCCTTCACACTTGGCTGACGTCATCGAGCGAGCAGCCCCCGCCGCCGTCGTTCTCCGGCAGGTTGAAACGGATGTGCTGCTTCTTCTCCCAGCCGCGGCGGATGCGGGCGAGCCGCAGGGCCACGCAGGGCAGGGCCAGCGCCAGCCGGCCCAGCAGCACGGCGCAGCACGGCACCAGGACCAGCACGAAGGTGGGCGGCAGGTTGAAGTGGTAGTTGGCCGGGGTGAAGGCTCGGCGCCAGCCGAAGAGGAGAGTGTGCAGGGTGGCCATCACCAGGGCTGCGTAGCCCAGTCGGGACTGGAGGACGGGAGGTCGGGGGGATCATGGGAAGAGGGGACAGGAGAAAACAGAGAGGAATCGATGAGTTGAAAAGAAGACGGAGCGATTGACACTGTGGATTATCCAGCTTACCACCACCTTTCAAATGAAATACACAAAACTGACAGAATATCCATCCGTTATCCGACCCCTTTATCCTGCTCTGAGGGTCGTGGGGATGCTGGAGTCTACCCCAGCAGCAGTCACTGGGCAGCAAGCCGGGAGACACCCTGGACAGGCCGACACACAGATTCATACCTAGGGACAATTTAGTATGTCCGGTTCACCTGACCTACATGTCTTTGGACTGTGGGAGGAAACCGGAGCACCCGGAGGAAACCCACACAGTCACAGGGAGAACATGCAAACTCCACACAGAGGACAACCCCCAAGGTTAGACTACCCCAGGGCTCAAATCCAGGACCTTCTTGCTGTGAGGCGACCGCGCTACCCACTGCACCACCATCTGACAGAATATAATAATTTAAATTAATTTTGACCGGACTTCTCTCTCCATGTTTAGCATGCTAACATTAGCTTACAAAGCGCCAACAACAGCCCCCTATTCAGAAATATTCGACCGCAGGACGCTTTTTAATCGACCAATATGCATCGAGTATCCTGTAAAAAACCCCGGAGCCCTCTCCTAAAACCTCTCCATTCTCATTTTAGCGTTCGATTGGTTATACATTCAACATTAAAACGCCCATCAAGTAAAACACTGTCAAAAACACAACAAAATGGCACATACTCTTAGACCGCTCTCATTATTTACTGTTGGCCATGCCTATGGCAGTGTATTTTCTATTACTGAAGCATTTTATCTATTGTTCTTTGCTTTGAGCGAGACGTCATTCGGGATATAAAGGGTACATATGTATTTGCATACGATACAAAATTGTATGCTTTGTAGGGCCAGCGTTCACAATCACTCACACACACCATTCACACAAAAAGGGGACCGGAGGTTGTTGTCCAATTATCAGGGCATCACACTGCTCAGCCTCCCTCGGAAAGTCTACTCAAGTATCAAGTATCTCGGGGTCTTGTCCACGAGTGAGGGTAGGATGGCGTGGGACATTGACAGGCGGATTCGTTCACCATCAGCAGTAATGTGAACCTTGTACCGGACCGTTGTGGTAAAGAGAGCGCTGAGCCAGAAGGCGAAGCTCTCGATTTACCAGTCAATCTTCGTTCCAACCCTCACCTATGGTCATGAGCTTTGGGTGGTGACCAAAAGGGTGAGATCGCGGATACTAGCGGCTGAAATGAGTTTCCTCCATAGGGTGTCTGGGCTCCGCCTTGGAGAAAGGGTGAGGAGCTCGGACATCCGGAGGGAGCTCGGAGTAGAGCTGCTGCTCCTTCGCGTCGAAAGCAGCCAATTGAGGTGGTTCGGGCATCTGATTAGGATGCCTCCTGGGCGCCTTCCTTTGGACGTTTTCCAGGCACATCCAACTGGGCGGAGACCCCGGGGTAGACCCAGAACTCGCTGGAGGGACTGCATTTCCAATCTGGCCTGGGAACAACTTCGGATCCCCCAGGAGGAGCTGGAGGGCGTCGTTGGGGAGAGGGACATCTGGAGTGCCCTCCTTGGCTTGCTGCCCCTGCGACCCGACCCCGGAGAAGTGGCTGATGATGAGACACCATTCACCAACGATGGACAATGCTGAGTCTCCAGTTTGCACAACGTGCCATCTGGATAGAAGAAAGACCAAACTCCCGGGATAGAAGCCAGAGCCTTGTAGCTTGGAGGTAAAAGCATTAACCAATTAGCTAACTAACCTCTGGGGTGGAAAAAACAGAAACACAAACTGAGCCACAATGAACATCAATCTATTGCTAAGTACCCACATTCATCAGTTAAATGACGTGTGTGAGGAGTCTCAGATGAATCGCCACACAACAAGGATATTCCATATATAACCAAACACTATGGCGAAAAGGAGACCATGTGCCATTTTGAAACAAACCAAAAAAATGAAGTCCCCCAACCCACTTGATAATGTCTGTCAACACTTCCAGTGCAGCGGACCTCTCTTAATGCGAGTTCCCTTCGGTCTGCGGGACTCAGGCCAGCGCAGCACATTAGCTCATTCTGTCACAGGCTACTGAAGACCCCGAGGAGACACGCTGACCTCACACTCATATCCACTGGTGTGTGTGTGTGTATGCATGTCATATACCTGCAGGGCTCTCTAATTACAAACACTAGCCAAGGCTGAGCAGGGTAGTGGGCACAAGAGTAAAAATAGCCCCCTGCCCTTTATAACCTCGGCATGAGCGGGCTTAGCTGGTCATAATTATGACCACTTCAAATAAATCGATATTTCAGGGACATTCACTCATCATCCTATTGTCTTTTTTTTTTTAAATAATCACACTGCTTGATAATTTACACATAATTAACCTCGTAACTGGTCTCAGGGGGGAGCCTGGCAGGTGTTGTCGGAAGTCTGACACATCGCCGTCCTCCATATGCTTGGTCAAGTTGCTTTACGTCGTCGTGTTGTCCTCAGGCCTCCTGATTACGAGTCACGGTGCCTTCGATTTTTTGCCAATCAATAAATACTTGCAAATAAGGTTGCGTTTTCCGTCGAGGCTACGGTACAAAGAGTTAAGTGTCTCTTCATAAATGTGATTGACCTACGCTGTCACAGTCAGAAAAGTGATATATAAATGCAATGCTGATGATGATTATTATCATTATTATTACAGTCCTCATGTTCTTCCTCCCCCCCCTCTTGTTTGCCCCAATTGTACTTGGCCAATTACCCCCGCTGCTCCACCCCCTCTGCCAGTCCAGGGAGGGCTGCAGACTACCACATGCCTCCTCCAATACATGTGGAGTCCCCAGCCGCTTCTTTTCACCTGACGGAGGAGTTTCACCAGGGGGACATAGTGCGTGGGAGTACCACGCTATTCCCCCCCAAGTTCCCCCTCCCCCCTCGAACAGGAGTCCCGACCGATCAGAGGAGGCGCTAGCACAGCGACCAGGACTCATAACCACAGCCGGCTTCCCACCCGCAGACGCAGCCAATTATGTCTGCAGGGGCGCCCGACCAAGCCGGAGGTAACACGGGGATTCGAACCGGCGGGCCCCGTGTTGGTAGGCAACGGAATAGACCGCCACGCCACCCGGACGCCCTGTGGACTAACGGGACAGCGGCAGGATTAGTTTAGCAGAACGATGAGAGGGGGAAGTTGGGGAAAATGCCTCGCGGGCAGACTTGCAAGGCCCCAGAAAATGGAAGCCCGGGCCGGACGAGGGACCACCACCTTGTGCTGTCGGAGACACGGGAGACGGGACAGGACGAACGCCAGAAGAGACGTGTAATTGCGCCTCTGTGGGTACACCAAAAATTATTAAGCGGCTCGAAGTTTGTCTGGTTTTTGTGTGTGTGTGTGTGTGTGTGTGTGTGTGTGTGTGTGTGTGTGTGTGTGTGTGTGTGTGTGTGTGTGTGTGTTATGAGTCACTCAAACACCCCTGAAGTCTTCATCACTGCCGATACAGATTTAGCCTACTGATGCTAAATCTGGGACAGCTGTGCAGACACACACACTCAGTGTGTGTGTGTCTGTGTGTGTGTGTGTGTGTGTGTGTGTGTGTGTGTGTGTGTGTGTGTGTGTGTGTGTGTGTGTGTGTGTGTGTGTGTGTGTGTGTGTGTGTGTGTGTGTTATGAGTCACTCAAACACCCCTGAAGTGTTCATCACTGCCGATACAGATTTAGCCTACTGATGCTAAATCTGGGACAGCTGTGCAGACACACACACTCACCCTGAGTGTGTGTGTCTGTGTGTGTGTGTGTGTGTGTGTGTACACTGTCTGCATCTGTATGTGCGTGAGTCAGCGTATCTGCCAGTCTCATAGCCAGTCAGCCTGATGCCTGTACATCTGCCTGTGTGACTAATGTGTGTTTATCCGTTATGGCCGTGTCTTCAATGTGTCTTGTCCGCCCGTCCGTCACCCTGCATGTGCGACTCTGCATCATTGTGTGTGACAGCACAGATGTCAGTCAGTCAGTCAGTCAGTCAGTATGGCTGTCTGCCTACCTGGATATGGGTTTTATCCACCAGCCGTGTGTGTGTGTGTGTACCTGTATGAAGCTGAACTCCCTCCAGTTGAGGCTGTTGGCCACCGAGGGCAGCGAGGTCACAGCCAGCAAGGCGAGCAGCCCCAGGGCCACGATGCCCACCGACAGGTACAGCTCCATCCTCCACACCTCCTCATCCACCCACGAGTTCTCCACCTCGTTCTTTACCTGGAGACAACCGAGGGGAGAGAGAAACGTAGGAAGATAAAAACCGAGGGAGGGAGAAATGCGCAGAAAAGAGACGGAGGTCCTGTAAAAGTCACAGGTCAGATGAGGACAACTCATCAGTTCTGGGCAACCAGACCTCTGCAATGCAAAGATCAGGAGGCGACTAAATATTCTGAAAATGAGCAATGATGATCATGTGACCTTCACAATTTCATTATGGACATCGATTGGGGAATTTCCCCAACCCCCTTTTTTCTCCTCCCCAACTGTACTCGGCCAATTACCCCACTCCTCCAAGCCGTCCCGGTTGTTGCTCCACCCCCCCTCTGCCGATCCGGGGAAGGCTGCAGACTACCACATGCCTCCTCCCACACATGTGGAGTCACCAGCCGCTTCTTTTCACCTGACAGTGAGGAGTTTCACCAGTTTCACCGCTATTCACCCCAGCCCCCCCCCGACCAGAGGAGGCGCTAGTGCGGTGACCAGAACACATACCCACTAGGGCTGGGCGATATGGACTAAAAGTCATATCTCGATATTTTTTAGCCTTCGGGCTTGTGCTCACAGAGTGACGGAGGCGGAGCTGCAGAAAGGTGGTGCGTGTACTGTAGGGACGCGGGGGAGGGGAAGAGGAGAAACAGGTGCGAGCTTGCGGCCCAACGCACAATGAACTACATTGATACAAGCGATATCGTCCCATGTTATATCTCGTTTAGAAATATCTCGATATGTATTCAAATATCGAGATATCGCCCAGCCCTAATACCCACACCCGTCCTCCCACCCGCAGACACGGCCAATTGTGTCTGTAGGGACACCCCAACCAAGCCGGAGGTAACACGGCGATTCGAACCGGCGATCCCCGTGTTGATAGGCAATGGAATAGACTGCCGTGACACCCGGCTCCCCCCCTTATTATCGGGAAAAGGAAAGTAGGCGGGAATTATTTTGGCCTCCCTTTATTTCTGTTGTCTGGCACACATGATATGTACTCGGTCCTTCCCTCTTACATCGTGTCAAGAAAGTTAACGTGCAACATAATCCAACAATTCCAATGATCACAAAGACACTTGAACAAATGAGGAGTCTGCCGTCCTAGTCTCAAACATGGTCTATAATCCCCGCTTTTCATGTTGGGCATCTTCTATCAGTGTAGTAGCATTCATATTAAGATACATTTGTAGACATGATGACAAAATGACTAGAAACTGTGTTGTGTTTGCAGACTTTGTTAACCAAACAGTGAATATACAGTTGAGCTAGGGTTGATGTGCAGACGAAGACGTAAGAGGAGCCGCCAAAATCTATAACTAACTGCTAGAATAACGTCGACTCACGTGCAGAGGTTAGAAAACAACAGCATCAGCTTACACAAGTCTTGATAAGTAAGAAAGTGTTATCGAGTTGGCTCGGAGGAGCGAGAGTAAAACATGCTCGCTCAACGTTCTTAAACGCCCAAAATGTTCCAGTGAAAACAAGGTACATCCAGTTCACCCACGTTCTGTCTGAAACGAGACAGCAGCTTGTGAGTTATTCCGACCAAGGCATGCATCAACGCTATAATCACACAGATCCAAGGGGGCCCTGACCTCACGTGTGTGTGTGTACATACACACAATCCATGGCAATTTCATCTTGCTGCATTCAAAACCGTAAATATGAATCCCTGACAGACATGCCACTGGTGCACAAACATAACTGCACAAACGCATGCAAGAGCAAATCCAACATGTGCAGGAGAGGGAGAGGTGCAGGAGTGGGAGAGGTGCAGGAGTGGGAGAGGTGCAGGAGTGGGAGAGGTGCGGGAGAGGTGCGGGAGTGGGAGAGGTGCAGGAGTGGGAGAGGTGCAGGAGTGGGAGAGGTGCGGGAGTGGGAGAGGTGCGGGAGAGGGAGAGGTGTGGGAGAGGGAGAGGTGCAGGACAGGGAGAGGTGCGGGAGTGGGAGAGGTTCGGGAGAGGGAGAGGAGTTGGAGAGGTGCGGGAGTGGGGGAGGTGCGGGAGTGGGAGAGGTGCGGGAGTGGGAGAGGTGCAGGAGTGGGAGAGGTGCAGGAGTGGGAGAGGTGCAGGAGTGGGAGAGGTGCAGGAGTGGGAGAGGTGTGGGAGAGGTGCGGGAGTGGGAGAGGTGCAGGACAGGGAGAGGTGCAGGAGGGGGAGAGGTGCAGGAGTGGGAGAGGTGCAGGAGAGGGAGAGGTGCAGGAGTTGGAGAAGTGCAGGACAGGGAGAGGTGCAGGAGAGGGAGAGGTGCAGGAGTGGGAGAGGTGCAGGAGAGGGAGAGTTGCAGGAGTGGGAGAGGTGCAGGAGTGGGAGTGATGCAGGAGAGGGAGAGGTGCAGGAGAGGGAGAGATGCAGGAGTAGGAGTGATGCAGGAGTGGGAGAGGTGCAGGAGTGGGAGAGATGCAGGAGAGGGAGACGTGCAGGAGTGGGAGAAGTGCAGAACAGGGAGAGGTGCAGGAGTGGGAGAGGTGCAGGAGTGGGAGAGGTGCAGGAGTGGGAGAGGTGCGGGAGAGGGAGAGGTGCAGGAGTGATGCAGGAGTGGGAGAGATGCAGGTGAGGGAGACGTGCAGGAGAGGGAGCGGTGCAGGACAGGGAGAGGTGCAGGAGTGGGAGAGGTGCGGGAGTGGGAGAGGTGCGGGAGAGGGAGACGTGCAGGAGTAGGAGAAGTGCAGGACAGGGAGAAGTGCAGGAGTGGGAGAGGTGCAGGAGAGGAAGTGGTGCAGGAGTGGGAGAGGTGCAGGACAGGGAGAGGTGCAGGAGTGGGAGTGATGCAGGAGTGGGAGAGGTGCAGGAGTGGGAGAGGTGCAGGAGTGGGAGAGGTGCAGGAGTGGGAGAGGTGCAGGAGAGGGAGAGGTGCAGGAGTTGGAGAGGTGCAGGAGTGGGAGAGGTGCAGGTGAGGGAGAGGTGCAGGAGAGGGAGAGGTGCAGGTGAGGGAGAGGTGCAGGAGAGGGAGTGATGCAGGAGAGGGAGAGATGCAGGAGTTGGAGAGGTGCAGAAGAGGGAAAGGTGCAGGAGAGGGAGAGGTGCAGGAGTGGGAGATGATAGTCCATGGGGATAGGAGGTACAGGACAGACCCTCTCTTTCAACACAGACAATCAGGGCTTCTATGTAGGCTGGGCCACTAAGGCATACTATTACAACTACTACTTTCGGCTGCTCCCGTTAGGGGGCGCCACAGCGGATCATCCGTTTCCAGCTCTTCCTGTCCTCTGCCATCTTCCTCAGTCACACCAGCCGCCTACATGTCCTCCCTCACCACATCCATAAACCTCCTCTTTGGCCTTCCTCTTTTCCTCTTCCCCAGCAGCTCCATATTCAGCATCCTTCTCCCAATAGACGGGTTTCCTGTTTACAAACATTACTGGGTGTGTGCGCAGCCAGGGGGCAAAATCGCTTTGGAAGCTCTCAAAAGATTATGAGATGCAAAAGCAGTTCAACAATGACAATGTTCAACATTCCAAAGTGACCCCTTTGGAATGTTGAACACTTTTCACCCATCCTTTGGGCAGTTTGTGCAGTTTATTGCACAACAACTGCACATCATCTCCGCTGTATCTGAGCTCTTACCTGGTTAAAATCTCCGCACTGTAGCTGCTTTCTGCCCCCTAGTGGTGCACTCTGTGATGACATTGCACGGAAACCCTCCTATAGACCAAGCATCTCTCCTCCACACATGTCCAAACCATCTCAATCTTGCCTCTCTTGCTTTGTATCCAAACCGTCCAACCTGAGCTGTCCCTCTAATATACTCGTTCCTAATCCTGTCCTTCTTCGTCACTCCCGGTGAAAATCTTATCATCTTCAACTCTGCCACCTCCAGCTCCACCTCCTGTCCTTTCATTAGTGCCACTGTCTCCAAACCATATCGCTACCATTTTGTAAACCTTAACTTTAACTCTTGCTGGTACCCGTCTGTCACAAATCACTCCTGACACTCTTCTCCATCCACTCCACCCTGCCTGCACTCTCTTCTTCACCTCTCTTCCGCACTCCCTATTACTTTGGACAGTTGACTCCAAGTATTTAAATTCATACACCTTTGTCACCTCCACTCCTTGCATCCTCACCATTCTACCGTCCTCCCTCTCATTCACACATATGTACTCCATCTTGCTCCTACTGACTGTCATTCCTCTTCTCTCCAGTGCATACCTCCACCTCTCCAGGCTCTCCTTACCACTCTCGCTACGGATCACAATGTCATCTGCGAACATCATATTCCAGGGAGACTCCTGCCAGGTCTCGTCCATCAACCCGTCCATCACCATTGCAAACAAGAAAGGGCTCAGAGCTGATCCTTGATGTAATGTCACCTCCACCTTGAACCCATCTGTCATTCCAACCGCACACCTCACCACCGTCGCACTCCCCTCATACATATCCAGCACCACTCCTACATGCTCCTCTGCAACTCCCGACTCCCTCATACAATACCACACCTCCTCTCTCGGCACCTTGTCGTATGCTTTCTCTAAATCCACAAAGGAAACTGAAAATCTGCAAAAATCTGAAGCTAGCTAACTGATAGGAAAGCTAGCCAGCGGAAACGCGTTAGCATACTGAGACACACTGTTGCATTAACACATGCAGCACAAATGCTCAAGATGAACGTGCTATTACTTGTTTTAATTAGTCATCAATCTGTATCAGAGCTGACCCTGCTTTAGTTAGATTTCCATGACTTTAACAACATTTTTAAAAATCATGCGTTTCCATAACTTTTCCAGGGCGTGGAAATTGGACTCACAAGTTTGCAGGCTTTTTCCAAATTTTTCATGACTGTAAAAACCACAAGTACCGCTGAAAGATAATGAAAAGATGCAGACACTCGCAGGTGCACAGAAACTGGCATTTTGGACACTCGCCTGTTTAAAGGCGTCGTTGAGCAGGCTGTAGCGTGCAGACCTCCTCATGGGCAGACACAGGCTGTAGATGGCATGAAGTGCCGCACATAGGAAGCTACACAGGCCAAGCTGCTTCCTCATGATCAGCCACCGGTCCAGCCAATCAGGGAAGCGGGTGTACTTGGTCCCCCGTGACAGCTGGAGGAAGGCGGCCAACAAACCGGGCAGATACACGAGCGCCAGTATCACCAGGGCGACCGACGGCAGGGTGACGTTGACGGTTTCTATGGGCAGCTTGTGGAAAACCCTTTTCCCCGACATGACAAAGGGGTGCAGGACGTCACGGACGAAGTTGTAAATGTAGAAGAGGAGGAAGAGGCTCAGGGTGGAGACCACAGGGGTGTGCCAGGAGGGGAAGAGGTAGAGGGGAAGGTTCTCCGCATCCAGGGAGGCGGAGAGGAGGCCCATGTCAACGGGGATGAAGCCCATGCTGCGGCAGAGCTGCGAGAGTAAAGCCTTGGCCTTGCTGCTGTCGCTGCACAGCAGGACCTGGAGGAGAGAGTGAGAGAGCGAGAGAGAGAGAGATTACGACATGACAAGGAATCTCAGAGGCCTCTTCATCAGAACTTGCTTTCTCATCTCTCCATATCAGACTCCACATCGCTTTCTTCAGCAAGCACGGAGGATGTACAGGTGTGTCGCGGTGGCATCTCGGTACCAGTAGCACCAAAGCTCACTGACTGTGAATATCACAATGACAATAAGGCATTTTATATGCAGCCAATTGAGTTTCCTAAATACCGGGCCAGCTGCAGTGGTCTTGCATCCCCTTCTTGTCATGCAAGTATGAGAGAGTTGGTAGAACACGAACAACTCATGGTACCTCATGATATCCACATTCTGTTAACTCATCATGTTAAATCATTCTGTTAACAATGCAAAGCAGCACTGTTACTCGAAAAAGAAAATGCAGTCAATTGGCAAACCAGGAAGTAAGTTTTCCCGTTCACAGATTGTCGGCCAGTGATGTCACCAGTGGCCACAACGTCAACAGTGTTTCAGAGACACACAGGAGACTGCTCGGTATTATGTCTGCTGATGGAGACAAGCTGAGGAGACTAACTTTGTGTAGAAAAAAAACCTCACTGGCTGGCTTTGTATTGGTGGGTATAAATTGGTAATTTCCTAACTGACTTACGATGGACCAGCAGTTTTATGGAGCCAGCCACCTAGTGGTCATGGTGAGAATGCAATATCCATCCATTCCATCCATTATCCAAACCGCTGATCCTGCTCTCAGGGTCATGGGGATGCTGGAGCCTATCCCAGTAGTCATTGGGTGGCAGGTGGGGAAGACACCCTGTACAGGCCGCCAGTCCATCACAGGGCCGACACACACACACATCAACATCTAGGGACAATTTACTACTGCCGATTCACCTGACCTACACGTCTTTAGGCTGTGGAAGGAAACCGGAGCACCTGGAGGAAACCCACGCAGACGCAGAGGACGACCCGGGACGACCCCCAAGGTTGGGACTACCGCGGGGCTCGAACCCAGGACCTTCTTACTGTGAGGCAACTGCGCACAAATATCCACACAAATATAAATAACACAAATATCCACCCCTGTCAAAATGTCCTTGGACAACAGTGAACCCTTCAGGAGATTCCCCACCACAGTCCTCTGGTTTTCTAATCTGCCCAGGTTAACCTCATTAACTATAATAGCAAACCAGCAGTCGATACAGGGGTCCGGGGACTGGCGTCGAGAGCCGCTCTAGGTTAAACCGGCACTCCTGAAACCCAATTTCTGTATAAAATCACATCATATGATATCATAAAGTCTCCCACCTGCCTGCTCCCGTCCCGCGGTCCCATCAGCAGCATCCAGGCCGATATGGTGTTGAACCCTTTGACCACGCAGCTCTCCGGGAATATATCCGCCAGCTGTTCGGCGTTGGCAGGCCCGTCCCGGTTGAGCTGCATGCTGTTGCTCACGTCCACCAGGGTTTTCCCCGCCAGCGCCTGTTTCAGGTCAACCAGCGTGGAATAATGCTCGGGAAACACGGCGACAAATATCAGGTCCGCCTGGCTGGCTGCTTCCATCTGGGACATCACCTGGTGGCCGCAATTGAAAACAAATCAGAGAAGAGGAGCCAAGCCAACGGTCAAAGATGAACAGACGATTCATTTATGCCGCCTAAGGGAGGCGTGTAGCCACTCAAAAGTGTGCATTTACTATAGAAACATACTCGCCAGGGGGACGACAGCGCGTGGGAGGAACACGCCATTCCCTCCCCTTTCCTCTCCCCCCCCTAAACAGGCGCCCCGACTGACCAGAGGAGGCGCTCACAGTGCCCTGTGATGGACTGTCCAGGTTGTCCCCCCCGTCTGCTGCCCAATGACTGCTGAGATAGGCTCCAGCATCCGGCGACCCGAATTCAGATAAGCGGCTTGGATAATGGGTCATACTCACTGTTCCATGGCGAGTTTCCTTCTATTCTTTCTTTCGACCATCAGCTTTAATAAACTGATCTCGTTCTTGTTATTTCTCCGTGTAAGCCGCCTCTTTGGGAGACCTTATAATTATCCACATTCCTTCACAGCTCTAGTCACTGTCTATAGGGAGGGTGAATACATATATTTGATTTATAGCAATGTTGCAGTATTAAGCATTTTCTTGCATAAATTACAACAGAAAAATGCATGCATCATAATATATCCCTACAGTATCGCAACACATTATAGTTCCAGTATGAAAGTGCAATGGAGATTTTGCTGACTGTGTTGGGGCGGCGTGGTGGTCTGTTCCGTCGCCTACCAACGTGGGGATCGCCGGTTCGAATCCCCGTTACCTCCGGCTCGGTCGGGCGTCCCTACAGACACGACTGGCCGCGTCTGCGGGTGGGGAGCCGGATGTGGGTGTGTGTCCCGGTTGCTGCACTAGCGCCTCCTCTGGTTGGTCGGGGCAGAATAGCGTGACCCTCCCACGCGCTATGTCCCCCTGGTGAAACTCTTCACTGTCAGGTGAAAAGAAGCGGCTGGCGACTCCACATGTATGGGAGGAGGCATGTGGTGGTCTGCAGCCACAGGGGGGGGAGCAGCGACCGGGACGGCTCGGAAGAGTGGGGTAATTGGCTAAGTGCGATCGGGACAAAAAGGTGGAAAAATCCCAAAAATAATAATAAAAATGTGACTGGCTACACATGGTCCATGTCCTTCATTCAGCATCCAGACTACAGTCCATCTACACTGTAACCTCACGTGACTACAAACCTCCAGCAAGGGGTTATTCTACCAGTACCAACAGTCAGCTTACCATACGAACATATGGCGTGCTATTATTCCTAGATGGTTAAGTCTTGGGAAAAAAAAACATGATATTGTATGTGAACAAAAGATGAGCATCGAAACTGCCGGGTGGGTGTGAATGCAAGCGGGATTATATGTCAGACATAAACACACAAAGACAGACCAGACAGTGTGTAAGTGTGTCTCTGCGAGTCACCTCAGCCTCCTCGGGGAAGAGCGCCGCACAGCGTTTGGGGGTACGGCTGCCCACCACCACCTGGTACCCCGAGGCTACCAGTCTCCTGGCCAGCGAGCGGGAGAAGTCCCCCGTGCCCAGAATGCCAACCACGGGGGTGCCGAGGTCAGATAAAGTCTCTGGATGTCTGGAACCATCTCCTCTCCCGCCTCGAATCAACGGCCTCTTCATCTCCTCCCGAGGCATCATACGCTTCAGTGCCTGCAGGACCTGATGGGGGACAGGCTCGTTATTTGAGATGCATTCACATCTCGACACATTATTATCTCACGCGTTATTAGGGATGCACTGATATCACTTTGTCACTGCCGATACTGATCCCGAATCTTTAATCAGTCGAGACCGGATACCAATCTGATCCATTACTTTTGCTGAACAGTGCAGACATAGAACATTAGTTTGGGGTCAATGGGTAAAATATTTGACAGAGAATATATTTTTTCCACCATTGAATAAATATGGGCTTCCACGTGCCAAAAATGCAGTAAATCAAGCCGTGTTGATATGGTTTATGACATGTCACTCGTGGCTTTTAGTATCAGATTTTAGTCTTGGGTAGATGATACCGATACTGCATCTTACCCTGGTATCGGCCCACTATCGGTATTGGTGCATCCCTATCTATGACCCAGTTCCATCCATTCATTAGTCAAACTGCTTATCCTGCTCTCAGGGTCGCGGGGATGTTGGAGCCGATCCCAGCAGTCATTGGGCGGCGGGCGGGGAGACATCTTGGACAGGACACCAGTCCATCACATACCCCAAATCTATAGGAGGGTTTCCGTGCAACCTCATCGCAGAGATGCGTGCGCAACTAGGGGGCAGAAAGCAGCTGCAGCGCAGAGATTTTAACCAAGAGAGAGCTCAGATACAGCAGGGATGATGCGCGGTTGTTGTGCAATAAACTGCACAAACCGCCCCAAAGGAAAGGTGGAAAATGTTCCCCATTCCGAAGGGCACGTGACTCCTTTGGAATGTTGAACATTTTCATTGTCGGACCGCTTTGGTAGCTCTCAAAAGATTATGCAATCTCATGATCTTTTGAGAGCTACCAAAGCGGTGTTGCCCCCTGGCTGCGCACACACCCAGTAGTATTAGTAAACCGGAAACCCATCTATTTCGCACCAAGAAACAACCTGTCACTCATCACAAACGTTGTGACTATCTGGGTTTTCCCTCATCGCGGTGCAGAAAGACTGCTTTTAGTCAGTGGACACCCCTCGTTTTTATAGGGTCCAACATGACCCGAACATGTCTTAGGGTCCCAAAACGACCCTAAGACAATCTTAGTACTCTAGTGGTGTAGCGCTTTCACGGAAATATGAACAAAAAACAATGTCCCACTTTTTCTAATGTTGGGGAGGGGGTCAC
>JAJHIY020001676.1:0-97500 GCA_022114975.2 Lampris megalopsis | reverse complement strand
CTCCCGCAGTCACCACGATGACGACGACATTCAGTTCGGCTTCTTTTAATGGTGAACTAGAGGTAGGGTAAGCAGGATGTCGGCGAACACTGAAGCCACGAGGAGACGATCTGCCATGCTGTCGCTTAGTCTCTACTGCGAACTACCGCGAGATTACAATTTTCACGCGAGACTTCCCGAGATGACGTCGTCAGCGCTGAGGTCTCTTAAAGAGACAGTACGTACTGAACTCAACTACACAAATGTCTTCTTCTCGACTGCTGACAGCACGGTACGGTAAAAATAACCCAGAATATTGTTGCAGACGTGTTATAGACACACCATGTGTTGTTGTGTTGTATTCTTGCACTAACTGCAAATTTAAAATTAAGTGATTCTGACATGCACTCGTATAATAAACACAAAGCATCCTCTGTGATGTCAAGCCCTCAGATAATGCAACATACCGGAGACTTGCTGTAGCAGCAAGGCTCAAAAAAGTTTCGAGGTAGTTCTCACGGCGTTACTTTGCTTCTTCTTTCCAAAAACCTATATTATCATTTTTAAGTGCTGCTGTGCACCAGGTTATCTGATAGCCTGGCCCTGGGGGTGGAAACCAGGGGGGGGGGGTGGAGCAAGCGCAAAATCAAGCTTAAGAGATGTCCGACCGCAGGTCGTGTACTGTCAACATGACTTCATCACGTCTGCCTTTGCCACTTGCAAAAGGTTGAATACCCCAGGCTTGTGTGGTGTCTCTCAAACACGCACACATATACGCCCAATTTGCTCTCTCTCTCTCCCCTTATCTCTCCCTCTAAAACCATGCTTATTTACACTGCTTAAAGCGATTTTGCTCAATTTGCATATCTGACTTTTGGCAGATTCATTTGTAGGTGGCAATGCTGACGTTTGCCGATGGACACGTCAGCTGAGTCTCTGGTCCGACCCGTTAATCCTGCAAGGCACAGCTGCAGGAATGGACTTTTCTCTCCGAAACGATTAAAGAAGAAAAACTCAGAAATAACCCCATTCTGTAACGTGTGTCTGTGTTTACGAGGCTGCACTGGATCAGCTGAGTTGATAACATTCCAGTTGGTTTGCATGAAGCTTTTTGCACTACCCACCACAGGAAGGTCAAAGGTCACGGTTGCAGACCAGTGACCGTGCAGCTGGTAGGGATTCTGACACCCTTGTCTCCTTTCGGACACTTCCGTTAGTACACTTCCATGTCGTAGACTGCGTACGTACTTGCGTAGTGCACGAATGTGTCACATCTCATTCACCATCCTCAGCGCCAAGCTTCTTCTTCTGCCATCCTCAGCGCAAACCTTCTTCTTCTACCATCCTCAGTGCAGACCTTCTTTTACCATCGTCAGTGCGCGATTTTTTTTTCCTAGGACGAATCCGGAACGTTCCCGCCCCCAGGCGCTAGGATTGGCCAGATCTGCCTGTCACTCAAGGCCGATGCGAACGCGCAACAACCCTAACCATAACCCTAGTCACGTTTGCTCGCTAATGTTAGCCCTTAGCCACGTTTGCAGCCAAGCTAACTGTGCCAACTTAAAAGTGTGTATACGGTAAGCGAATATTTTTGTCCTAAGATGAATCCGGAAAGTTGACTGACAGGCAGATGTGGCCAATCCCAGCGCCCGAATACGGAATCTTTCCAGATTCATCAGCGAAAACCTTCTTCTTCTTCCTTTTATTCTTCTTCTTCGTCGGTTTCTTCTTCTTCCTCTTAGCTTTTAATTGGCGGTTGGCATCAGAAATGTCGCATTTCCGCCCCCTACTGAAAAGTAAGTACTTCACAGTACTGATTGTACATCCAACGTGATCCCATTCACGACATTATCCATTCCACAACCCTGACCCAGCCTGAGTTGATGCAAATCCTTCCGCGGTGTAACATCTAGATCCTCTCCAAATATGTCCACAACATTCAAATATCTCCTGGCAGCATCCAGCACAATCTTTGATTCGTTCTGGCTTCCCTTTTATTTCAGCAGCTTAATTTATGACCGTGGCATTGAATGCCAAAAATCTTTTCTTGTCCATGGGGATATTCTTGTCAGCTCCATTTCTTTTCTGCTGCGGTTCTTTTTGCACTTCCACCAGCTCTTCATCTCTCTCCGTCCTCTTAGCACCTTCAGCATACGACAACCCCATTTCTGCTCTCATCTTATTCACTTTCTCTTCCTTAATTTCTTTTTAGACCCTGCTGATGACGCATCATATGTTACCTATGTAACAGATGTAGCATATGATACTTTTTTGTATGACATAATGCCTCATCTTAATCACCTTAATTTGCAATTACAAGGCAAGAACTATGCTATTGCTGACATGCACGAGGCGTCTGAAGCGTTCCGGTCAAAGCTGAACCTTTAGGAGAAAGACATTCACGCAAGAAAGCTGCACTTCCCATGTTTGCGGGAGCATTGTGAGAAGAACAAAATGTGGGAGGATCCAGTGATGAAGGATTTCATGAAGAACCTGGCTGCAGAAAACTTCACGGAACAATTTTAAAGCTCCCCTAAACTCTCAGGTGACATCCTCCTCTTCCCGAGACAGCCGTTCTCTGTCTTGGCTGATGGCCAGTGGACTGCAGAGGCCAAAAGGCCGGTACCTTCCACAGATGAGGGAACTCTTCAGATGGAGGACGTGGAGATGGGAACATCTGATTTGCTCAGAGCACAACACAAGGACATTGGGGTGAGGGACTTTTGGATCAACGTGGTTCCCCAAGCTCGATTCAGAAATCAGAAACACTTTATTTGTCATTTCATGCAAAGCTTGGTGAAAAACATGAGTTATTGCAATGTTCCAATTCACAATATCCCCTCCACGTACACACGTGAGTCATCGTTTTCTTCAATGAACTCGATCAAAAACCAAGAAACAGACTCTCCAATGCCAGTGCCTCAGTCTTGCCACAACAGAATACAGGCCCACATCAGAAGGATTACATCATCTCATTGTTCTCACTTCTCTCACTGATTGGTGAATGAACATCCATTTATTTTTGTCCATTTGTCCATAATTACATGGTTGGTTTTGGACTTTGTACTTATTTTGTTTCAAGAGTGCATTTTTTTTTCTTGTGTGACCCCCAATACAGGCTTTAAGAATCCCAGGCCTAAATTATTACTACCACCATCACCACTACTACCACTACTACATATATATATATATATATATGGCCTGGTGGCCTTTCAGGGTGCCTGCCACCCAATGACTGCTGGGATAGGCGCCAGCATCCCCGCGACCCTGAGAGCAGGATAAGCAGTTTGGATAATGGATAATAATAATGATAGTAATAATAATAACAAGATAATAATAAGATGGTAGCAACAACAACATCTGCACATAAAACATCTTTTACTGGCACAGTGGGAAAAAAAAAACATGTTGGCCCTTGGCTCGGCATGCATGACATGATTTGGCCCTTGGGGAAAACTAATTGGGGAACCCTGGCATAGGCCATGCACAGAAATTAAATGTTCAGCCGAGGCAAAAATTGACTCATCTCATCTGACTCACAATCAGTGCCCATCACAGGCGTAAGTAGGCCTATACGTTGCATTATAGAAAACATGACATGTCAAAGTCATCATTCAAACCAGATGGACTCCACCTCAACAGAAAATGCTTCACCTTTTCAGGAGACTCTGGCTAGTGCGGTTATCCCTACATGTGGGCAAAACTATCAATACCAGTAAATTTCAAGTGAGAAGTCAAATGTTTGGCTTCCTTGAAATGTCGCGCTACCTGACATTTGAGAAAGAAGAAAGAGAAGAAAGCCACTTTATTTTGTCGCTGTATTCTTACAACTAATGTGTTCTCTGCATGTAACCCATCCTATTGTATAGGAGCACCCGGAGACCAAATCCAGTTCTTCTTTCCATTGCCTTGCTCAGAAGATGAAGAATCATCATCATCATCATCACTGACCAATCCAACCAAGATCTCAACAGGGGTTGAGGTCTTGGTTGGATTGCTCTTTATGAAGGACCTCCCCCTTGACCTTACTGCCATGGGTGACCCTACCAGGAGCATCGCTCCAGACGGCAGTTCTCGGGATCTGAGGACCACGCAAGCTTCTCCACCATGACAAGGCGACGATCCACCGAGAAGGAATCAAATGAACAGAAGAATGGAAAGGGCGAGAGTGAGTTGGTCTTTCAGATTTCTCTTCAAATAAGGGATCCCGGGAACACGCCGACCTCTTCATCCCATGAAGTCCTTAAATAGACATGAAGTCTTCCCTTCTCCACTGCATTTCAGTGACGTGGGTCAGGTCCAGATAAACATCTGAAGGGCATGGTGACAGTAAATAGTAAATATTTTCTGTCTCTCTCTTCATCCGTGTTTCTGTCATCTGCCATCTATTTCTGTTGCCCATACACTTAATCTCTCACGCTCTTCCTCCGGGCGGTCGTCTCTGGCTCTGTCTGTCTCTCTCTCTGGTTCTCTCTCTCTCTCTCTCTCTCTCTCTCTCTCTCTCTGGCTCTCTGTCTCTCTCTCTCTCTCTCTGGCTCTGTCTGTCTCTCTCTCTAGCTCTGTCTGTCTCTCTCTCTCTGACTCTCTGTCTCTCTCTGGCTCTCTGTCTCACTCTCTCTCTCTGGCTCTGTCTGTCTCTCTCTCTCTCTGACTCTGTCTCTCTCTGGCTCTGTCTCTCTCTCTCTGGCTCTGTCTGTCTCCCTCTCTCTCTCTGGCTCTCTGTCTCTCTCTCTCTCTGTCTCTCTCTCTCTTTCTGTCTCTCTTTCACTTTCTGTCTCTCTCTCTCTTCCACTCTCTCTCTCTTTCACTCCCCCCCCTCTCTTTCTCTCTCTCTCTCGCTCTCTCTCTCGTCCAGTTGTGACAGGGTCACGTTTTCAGCAGAGACGTGGACTCCCGGTTCTGAGCAGTCAGCCGGAGGTGGAGCGGTAGGTCACCGCTGACCCCCCCCCTCCATCACGACCACCACCACCACCCCGGTGCCCCCACCCCCACCGTGTCAAGTGAATCATGTGTACAGGTATGACCTGCTGTCAACCGTTACGTTTAGTGATGTCCGGTCTGCGCCGGTGTGACGGGCCTTCAATGTCACAGCGTTAATATGGGGGGAGACCTGTGCCTCTGGGGTGTGTGTGTGTGTGTGTGTGTGTCACCAGTCCTCTTCATCAGGTACTTGTGTTGACGCCGGTGCCGACGTCTGCAAGTTGTCCCCGCCGTGCAGCTAACCCAGTTCTGCGAAGGCCACTCCGGCTGGACGAGCAGGGGCTACACATTGCTTGGGAGGGATGTAAAATCAAAGGCAAAGAGAGACGAATGACGAACTGAACACATGCATGACGTCATCCATTTGTTAGGGCCGCACGATTAATCAATCTTGTATTGATCGCGATTTCGATATCGGCCTCCGCAATTAATCGATCCTGGACTGAGGGCGATGATTGCCGCTGGGTGTAGCCCCACCCTGGTGTGAAGACGGTAGTCCTTTGATTGGAAGATCTGTACATTTGAATGTTTAATTAGCTATAGGTTTAAGAAATATGCACAGGCTCCTTAAGCCCAAGGCACTGGAACTCCGACCTCCGACCAGGACCAGGGGCCTTGCGAGACTTGAGTTTAAAAAATGTTTATAGATAGATAGATAGATAGATAGATAGATAGATAGATAGATAGATAGACAGATAGATAGATGTACAAGTGCTACATTGGCTAATATCATATTATCATCATCGTTATTAGTCATAGTATATATAGCCCATGTGGTTTTCCACCCCCAACAGAGGAGCTGTATTCCTCATTATAAGGGATCACAGTCGGTCAAGATAGAGAACAACACACATCTTTAAAAGTTGTTGGCTTGAACCTTCTGACCAGCTGGAGAAATAAAAACAGGGATAATTAATTAAGTTTCCTTCACTAATCCCCTCGGGGAGGTTTAGTTACTGCAGATTAACCCATCCTAGCTGTGATCTGTGTAGCTAGGAGCAGTGGGCTGCCGCCTTCATGCTGCACCCGGGGACCAACTCCAGTTCTTTTCCCACTGCCTTGCTCAGGGGCAGACAGGAGTATTAACCCGAACATGCATGTTTATTTTTTTTTGATGGTGGGGGGAAACCAAACATGCAAACTCCACCAGAGGACGACCTGGGATGACCCCCGAGGTTGGACAACCCCCGGGATCCCGGTTCGAATCCCCGTATTGGCTCCGGCTTGGTCGGGCGTCCCTACAGACACAATTGGCCGTGTCTGCGGGTGGGAAGCCGGGTGTGAGTATGTGTCCTGGCTGCTGCACTAGCGCCTCCTCTGGTGGGTCGATACGCCTGTTCGGGCGGGAGGGAAAACTGGGGGGAATAGCGTGATCCTCCCACGCGCTACGTCCCCCTGACTAGACTTCCTAGCCAGTTAGCTAACGGGTTGGACCCTTTAGTTGACTGGTTAGCGAAGTCGCCCATTGTGCAGAAGACCCGGGTTCGCTTCCCAGCTGCCCCTGAATTCGCTACAATATTGTATTTCAGATATCCGATCACAAAGGAGGAATGTATGCAATGTATCTCCAAAACAAAATGTGTTTATTTTGGACCTACCTGGCCCTCCGCTGCGACCCACGTGTGGGTCCCCGACCCATAGGTTGAAAACCATTCCCTTGCAACGTTACGTTTGAAGGCCACTTTTTTTTAACGACAGATCAAGTCCATCGAATCAGTGGCTCCTCTGTATGACGCAGGGGTCCGCTAGCATGCAGCGCAGCTCAGCAGGCCCTGCACATCACGTGGACAGGGTTTCGTGTGCGGCTCAGCATAGCCTAAAGGTGCAGTTCCCTGAACTAATCCCAACCGGAGGTCACCTCTACTCCCGTGTTAGAGTGCTGTGATGGAGAAGCACAATTAACCCACAATTAGAAAAAAAAGATCGTATACTTTTCTCGCCCCCTTGTGACTTTTGGCCGGATGTACGTAAGCGGAGAAGGTAGTGCACCAGATAAAATATGGCCCCGGGTGTTTGTGCTGTTGGCCTCCCCTGTGTGAGCAACGGGGCCACAGCTAAGCCACGTCTCTGGACTCTCAGTTCAGTAGCACCGTGGACGTCAGACTGGTGGTCCATCCCAAGTGCTGAGCATCCAGCCCCGTTCTGAAGAATCTGAGCGAGATTCTGAAAATCCTAGAGTGATTTTTCCCGCCCTTTTACTATGTTGGACAAAATCAATCACGGCTTCTTTATTTTCAGCGAGACGAGGCTCTCTCTGAGGACCCTCAATGCAACTTGCAAATGAAGGGGTTGTGTATACCAGTGTTTCTCAACCGGGGGTCCGCGGACCCCTAGTGGTCCGTGGTGTAATTGCAAGGGGTCCGTGAAAATAAAATATCTTTAAAAAAAAGATCCTATGACATTTATAGAAATAGGATTATTTTACTCAAATGTGACTGAGACCTTTATCTACCTGAACTATAAAGGGTAACAGGACTTTTTTCTCTAATTACATCTGTTTCACAAGTGTAATTTATTGTATTTTAATAAGAGATCTCGCTCCCGTTTGCATTGTTCAAAGTTACTGCATAAAAATTCTGTTTTGTTACATATATCTGAAAGTTACTGAATACATATTCTGTTTCGTTACATATATCTGAAAGTTACTGAATACATATTCTGTTTTGTTACATATATCTGAAAGTTACTGAATACATATTCTGTTTTGTTACATATATCTGAAAGTTACTGAATACATATTCTGTTTTGTTACATATATCTGAAAGTTACTGAATACATTATTCTGTTTTGTTACATATATCTGAAAGTTACTGAATACATATTCTGTGTTGTTACATATATCTGAAAGTTACTGAATACATATTCTGTATTGTTACATATATCTGAAAGTTACTGAATACATATTCTGTTTTGTTACATATATCTGAAAGTTACTGGATAAGAATTCTGTTTTGTTAACTATATCTAAGTTACAACTGAAAGCTCTTATTTTTGCCCCAAAGAGTGGATAAATGCTATAATGCAATTTAAAATGCAGTTTCTACCGTTTCTATCAAATTGCAACCCCCCTCCCCCAAGATCAGGTGGAGGGGTCCTCAGGGTAGATCAAAAATACGCAGGGGGTCCAGCACCCCAAGAAGGTTGAGAACCACTGGTGTATACCAACACTTTTGCAAGGCCAGGCGAAGAACACCCTCCAGGAAAGCTGCACACACGACAACGTTATCGAGGCAAAACTTGGGAATATTTTATTTTGAATAAAATATTAAAAGGAATGTAACGGGAGAGCATTCATCTCTGCACAGCAATGGAGATACAGTTGTTAGGGGAATCCGTATTCTGGGGCTCCGCAGGACGTGAAACAGGAGATTAGAAAATGTTTCCTGGATCCATCCATCCATCCATCCATCCATCCAGCTAGCTAGCTATGTATCTAGCTATCTATGTATATGTGTTCTTTGTTTGCATGGATCTCTGTTTGTGTGCACAATTGTTCATCCATGTGCATGCATTCGTGCCGATGTACTGGTGTGACCAGGACAGGGGACTGCGCTGAACAAAGGACCGATGCTTCGAGACAAATATCTGGTCATTCATTTAGGTTGTCACACGACCATTTGCGTCAGGCGCGTTAATTTCCCCGGAGAGCAACCGGTTTGCTTACAAAACAATGTGAACGGATTTCCTCGGTGCGTCATCATGATGGTGGGACAAGGCGTTTGGTGAAGGAGTCGTGAAACTGGGGGAGGAAGAAGAGTAACAGCACATGGAGTGTTACTGCATATGTGGGTTTAATGAAAGGAGACGTAAACGACCCTCCCCCCCCCGTCAAAGGTGCAGAAACACCAAATGACGCACCGGGCGGAGGCACCTGGAAATCCGTCCCACCGCAGAGATGTTGTCAACGAATTGGTGCTCCTGGGTGTATCTGTGCCTGCTGTTCATACGTGTCCATCGCTATTTCTGTTAGAATTAAAGATAGGAACTTTACGCGTCAGCTGACCGCCCCCCCCCCCCCCCCCCCCCCCCCCCCCCACCCCCCCCTCCTTCGCCGCTGCGCGCTGCTCAGCCCATCCAAGACGCGCACCGGCCGCCCGTTAAGCCCGTCAAAACCATCCTGGATCGAGCTGTCCCCGGTGGGCTGGTTCCGGAACCGGGCAGAGCTTAAGAACTACAGCGGCTGTAACCGGTTCTGGTTTGGTTTCCGGCTTTGGAAACGTCCTCCACCTGTCACGATTCCGTCGCCGAGCGGCTCGGCGGACTTGCTGTCGCCCGTTGGCCCCCGGAACGCGCGAAGGAGGCGGCTGGTGGTCCCGGCGGTGGTCGCCGCTGCCGCCATGGTGCTGGCTCTGACCATCGCCCTGCCGCTGCTGCTGCTGCTGCTGCTGCAGAGTTCGGACTCCTCGGCTCACTACTACGAGATGATGGGCACGTGCCGGATGGTGTGCGACCCGTACAGTCCCAAGCGGGGCGGCGGCGGCGGTGCCACCGCCATGGGGGTGATACAAGACGCCAACGGCATCCCTCCGCCGCCCGTGACGCACGAAAGCCGCGGGGAACCGGGGCGCCCGGGCAGAGCTGGACCCAGGGGACCGCCGGGAAAACCGGGACCACCGGGTCCTAAGGGACCGCCCGGGGAGCGAGGCGACACCGGTAAAGTGGGCTACCCGGCGTTACCGGTCGCGGGGGACGCCAACAGCCAGACGGACGGGGCGAACTCCTCGGCGGGCAGCATCCAGATCGCCTTCTACGTCGGTCTGAAGAATCCCCACGAGGGATACGAGGTGCTCAGGTTTGACGACGTGATCACGAATTTGGGGAACAGCTACGACCCGACCACGGGGAAGTTCACCTGTCACGTATCGGGAATTTACTTCTTCACGTACCACGTGCTGATGCGGGGAGGGGACGGGACCAGCATGTGGGCTGACTTGTGCAAAAATGGACAGGTAAAAAAAAAAGAAAAGAAAAGTATATCAGCTCACAAGTGGCCAAAACATCGCGTTTTACGCACGAACCCGGCGCAACGCTGACTTGTCCTGCTTCTGCATGGTTTTAAGTGCATGTGACAAATGTAGTTTCTGCAGCCTTTAAATTTAACACTTCCCTTTAAACTTATTCATAAATCCTGCTTAGAGTCTAAACAAACAAATAAATAAATGAAAACGACGTGCATGTTAGGGTTAATACTCCAGGCTGTGCCCCTGAGCAAGGCAACGGTCCCCGGGTGCTGCAGCTGCCCACTACTCCTACACAGAGACTGTCCTTGTCCTCCACCAAAAAACGACCCCATAGGTCGTTTGTACGAGCAGCCTATTACGACCTATAGTGACGCGTTTAGCTACTTCCTCGCGCTCCTCCCTAATTATAACACGTGGCTTTTCCTGTATCAACAAGCGTCTCCTTCCACGAACTATCGCGAGAACGAATAGTAATACAAGTTTAATGTCACATAGCGGTTATAACGTCCACGCTAGCTGACTTTCTCACTTGTGGCTAACGTTAAGTTAGCTCTTATGACGTCATTCATAGGTAAACATACTGCCAATAGCAATCTTGAGAAACAACAAAAAAATCACACTGACTACATATTCTATTGTTCTCGCGTTGTTTTAAAAACCCACAATGCACAGAGGCGACAAGTATCTGTGGCATATCCCCTGTCGCCGGCAGGGGGCGCTAATTTAGGAAACGCTCCTGCGGGTCGTATTGGAGGACAAACGACCCACGTGGTCGTATGGGTTGGAGGACTTGTTGGACAAATGTGGTTTCTGTAGCCTTGAAATTTAACACGTTTCTCGACTTATACACATACCCCGCTTAGATTCTAAATAAATCAGTGAAGTAAATAAATTAATTCATTAAATCAATAAAAACAAAAAAGAATAGACATGCATGTCAGGCTTAATACTCCTCTCTGTGCCCCTGAGCAAGGCAATGGAAAGAAGAAGTGGAGTTGGTCCCCGGGTGGTGCAGCTGCCCTCTGCTCTTACACAATAGGATACATGCAGAGAACACACTCATTGTAAGAACACAATTCGTTGTAACAACACAATGGCCAATAAAGTGGCTTTCTTTGATAACTAAGACACACGTGCAGGCTCGGGGTCTCTCGTGCATCTTCAATATGATAATCTGCAATCAACTGATTAGCCCTGCAGGACAGACAGCAGTCATAATGCACGCTTTTCTGCAGCTCCCCTATTGATCACCACGGATAGATGATTTATTCTATTCTATTCTATTATATTCTATTCTATTATGTTCTATTCTATTCTGTTCTATTCTGTTCTGTTCTATTCTATTCTATTATATTATGTTCTGTTCTATTCTATTCTATTCTATTATGTTATATTCTATGCTATTTTGTTCTATTCTGTTCTGTTCTATTCTATTCTATTATGTTCTATTCTATTATGTTCTATTCTATTCTATTATATTCTGTTCTGTTCTATTCTGTTCTATTCTATTCTATTATATTCTGTTCTGTTCTATTCTGTTCTATTCTATTCTATTATATTCTATTATATTCTATTCTATTCACCATGGCTACCAGTTAAAGTCCGTTTCCTCTCATCTCCAGGTCCGGGCCAGCGCCATAGCGCAGGACGCAGACCAGAACTATGACTACGCCAGCAACACCGCTGTGCTGCACCTGGACTCTGGAGACGAGATCTACGTCAAACTAGACGGCGGCAAAGCCCACGGGGGCAACAACAACAAATACAGCACCTTCTCCGGCTTCATCTTGTACCCTGACTGAACACAGAGTCAGACGTGGACCTGCGGACAACAGTAACTGCATGACGACAAACGGTACAGATTGGACAATATGATGTTTCGTGTGTTCTGAAAATGTGTGAGGAAATTCATAAAATTATAACAACACAACACCTTGATTGAGCTTTACCTGGGAACTGTGAGTGTGTCGTCATCTATGAGCAGCTTTTAGGTGATGCTGCACCATAGACGTTGCTATGCTGAGTAACGGACAACTGATGGTTGCGGTCTGTTGCAGAGCTCCCA
Source organism: Lampris megalopsis (assembly GCA_022114975.2). NCBI lineage: Eukaryota > Metazoa > Chordata > Actinopteri > Lampriformes > Lampridae > Lampris > Lampris megalopsis. The sequence continues at coordinate 85,515 of JAJHIY020001676.1, read as the reverse complement.
AATTCAAAGATGTACTTCTTGCTAAATGCGCCAAACTGCACGAGTTCCCTCGTGCTCTTCTGACTTACGATTGCTTTAAGCTAAAATACATTTTAAAAAGGTTTTGGGAGAAATATTTCCCAGACGAAGAGAAGGTCTGTTAGAATGTCAGCATTAACCCCTGCTCCAAACGCCCGTTGCTCTGACTATATACAGCCTCCCTGCAGTTGGTAGTTCAGTGACTGCCGGTGTTGTATCGAACTCTGTTTCCCCCTCGAGATATGTCCCCCCTTAGCCGGAGTTCAATACAACACCAGGACACTTGATTAAACTTTTTTTATGTTTTTATTTCATTTATTTATTTATTTATTTGACCCCCCCCCTTTTCTCCCCAGTTGTATCCGGCCAATTTTACCCCACTCTTTCGAGCCGTCTCGGTCGCTGCTCCACCCCCTCTGCCAATCCGGGGAGGGCTGCAGACTACCACATGCCTCCTCCGATACATGTGGAGTCGCCAGCCGCTTCTTTTCACCTGACAGTGAGGAGTTTCTCCAGGGGGACGTAGCGCGTGGGAGGATATCGCTATTCCCCCTCCCCCCCAAAAAAAGGAGTCCTGACCGACCAGAAGAGGCGCTAGTCCAGCGACCAGGACACACACCCACATTCGGCTTCCCACCCGCAGACACGGCCAATTGTGTCTGTAGCGACGCCCGACCAAGCCGGAGCTAACACGGGGATTCGAACCGGCGATCCCCGTGTTGGTAGGCATCGGCGTAGACTGCCACGCCACCCGGATGCCCGCTTGATTAACCTTAACCTTAACCTTAACCTTAACCTAACACTTACCTTCAACTTATCATAACCCATAGCTAACCTGTTTCCTTAGGGGGAACAGATCTCGACGGGGAAACAGCGTTTGACGCAACACTGGCAGGATGCATTCAGTCTCAATGCAAACCATTGATCAAAACTGGCTAGAGATAAATACAACAAAGTGGAGACATCCCCACAAGTCCTCTTACTGTTACACCTCCTATTCATGCGAATTACTAGTAAGTAGTAAATGGCGTCTTTGCATTTGCACGTCAAAATACACTAAGATATTGTAGCGAATTCGGGGGACAACGCAACCACAGGAACTGCCGCGGCCGGGACGCGAACCCGTATCGCCCGCACCGCAGGAGGCATCGCTAACCGCTAGACTAAAGGGTCAGACCCGCGAGCCAGCGGCCAGCGTGTCTTCTTATCCATGCACGTTACAATATCATGGGCAAAAAGTGTTCGAAGTAGGTGAAAACTGCAGGGAGTTTGTATTTTCAGAGCAGTGGGATTTTGTTTTCAGGATAACGGGCCGTCGGAGAAATGTACTTTTGGTCCAATGGGACATTTTTGAACTATTGGAGTTTCGGAATAATGGGCCGTCGGAATATGGAGCAGTGCTAGACCAGCGCTACCAAGCTAACATTAGCGTGCTAATGTAACGTAACTCACTCAATTCCCGCTGCGGGATTCGATCCGGAGTATACTGCACCACAAGGTGACATCGCTGATCTCTCGGCTGAAGGGGCCGACTCCCCCAGCCGACCGACCAGTGAGTCTTCTGTAGTTTACAGTAGTGACCTTCTCCTTGGAAGCGCGCCCCCGCGCTTTGCTCATCCCCGCACTCCGGAGAGGATCTGCACGCTTCCGGATCTCACCGCTGCCACCAATATAACGTAGCTCACTCAATGCCCGCCGCGGGATTCGACCCGAAGTGCGCTGCGCCACAAGGCGACATCGCTGACCGCTCAGCTAAATGGGCTGTTACCTGTAGTTACACTAATGTTTGCACACTGTCTTTCCCAGTAAACCTATACTAGAACATATGCATCAGTTTACACTTACAGGTGGCAAAACAATGGTTGCACATTAATGCTGACACCAGCAAGGACGGAGTTGCCGTAGTCAGCCGGGAAATGACCAGAGCCTGGATGAGCACCTGTGCCACACTTTCACCTTGTCAAAGAAGGACCTGATGTCACTTTACCAATCATAATGTTTCAGGACTGAGAGTACTGCTTTCTTTGTCCAAGGGACTTTATTGAACACTTGATTTTGTTTTTCTCAAACAGACCTTAAACACGTCAGATGGGAGAAATAAGCTGATATATGGGCAAGGATTGATCCTCCTTGCTTCTTCTGTCAAGCTCCTCAATCTCCGGAGAAAACTGCTCAGCCTAGGTAACGTCAATGAAGAACAGCCTTTAAGGAAAGAAGGCCAAAGCGGAAGTATACTTAACAAATTAAAGTTGATAATTCAAATACAAACAGCTCCATCCTGATAGAAATTAGATTAATCCAGTAAATTCATGGTGCTTTGGCATGTTTGGAAATAACCATGGAGCAAAAAATCAAAAGTATAAATGGATGTCTTGGATCTTATTATTGTGTATCATTTTTTTTATATTGTGTGTTCATGTGTACAAATAAACATTGTTTGACAATAAGTACTGTATGTGTGAAATTCCATTCTCTCTTCAACAGCAAAACTGTACAAAACAACAGGACTACCTTGCCAGAGATTAAACCATCCAAGGGAATCTCACAGAAAGCAGAGGCATCTTACTGGTTATGCCATGTCTAATCGATGAGCAGTGATATTCACTGGAATAGCAATAATCTGCTGTAGCCAGGATGCTTGTGTTGTGTATGTACTGCAGTCCACAACACTTCACAGAGTCTGTGCCCTCCTGAATGCCCTTCACTCCGTGGTCTGAACTACAGAAGGTTCTCTAGTTGTTTGCGGAGGATGAACAATTTCAAGAGTTTTAGTCAGGCGACCTGTAGGCGATACATGCCCCTACAGCCTGCAGACTATTTCAGGTAGGGCACCAGTCTTTCTGTAGCTGTACATTAGTGGATAATGTTGACCTCTCCCTGCCAATCACTGCAAAATCTCACCAACGCTGATAATGTTCTAGTGCGGAGTAAGATTATGCCTGCTGAGGCGGAGATGTGGGAAGAGAAACCATATGCAAAAAACAATGACGTCAGTATAGTCCCAAAAATGTAAAACTTGTGAAAGACAGAACAAAATCCCAAAAGTGGAGCTAGCATGGAAAAGGGGCATAAAGGACTGGTTAGCGCGGGCGACCCGGGTTCGCGTCCCGGCTGCAGCAGTTCCCGGCTGCCCCCTGAATTCGCTACAATATCATGCTACAAACCTTAACTTCTGAGGTGCGTCTGAAGAGTCCTTACAGACAATTGTGTGCCAACAGTGTGTCTCTGGGCGTGGCGGTCTATTCCGTCGCCTACCAACACGGGGATCGCCAGTTTAAATACCCGTGTTACCTCCGGCTTGGTCGGGAGTCCCTACAGACACAATTGGCCGAGTCTGCGGGTGGGAAGCCGGGTGTGGGTATGTGTCCTGGTCGCTGTACTAGACATTTTCCATCACACCTCTAAGTGTCCTCGTCTATATTTGTTTATTCTTTTATTCTCCTGTTTTATGTAATTAATGTTGTATTTCTGAGCAATGTTTTGTAATTCCTCATTTATTTCAATGCTCACTGTGATTCACTGTCTAGCAGGAGGCTTGTCAAGCAGGGACCCCCTTTATGTAGGCCATGTCACCCGGATGACACCACCTCAACCATTCCCAGCCTTATCGTATTTAGCCTCAACCGCCCCCCACCTTGGCCCAGACCTTGACCCTTAAGTCTTAACGAGCTGAATGGAAGTCTATGGAAAGCTTTGCCGGGTGGAGCCAGTCCAGTATTTCCGGCTACAGTACCGGTGCTAATCCATCAGTTATGGTGGCTTCATGAACCCCCTGATGGGCGCTCATTCACTTCACCAAATACACACTGTATTTACAACACACTACTGGGGTTGCCTATTCTTCCAAAATGTTAGTGAGTTTGATGATTTTGGTAAGCTCTGATGTTAAATCGCTCGTGCTGATAATTAGGGGGCTGTCCAGTTCAGTCAGACAACTTCTCATCAGACAACAGCAGCCCGGCTAGCTCAGTCGGTAGAGCATGAGACTCTTAATCTCAGGGTCGTGGGTTCGAGCCCCACGTTGGGCGCAAAATATTTATAAATTTGGGCAGCACGGCGGCGCAGTGGTTAGCGCTGGCGCCTCACAGCAAGAAGGTCCTCAGTTCGAACCCCGGGGTTATCCAACCTTTGGGGCCATCCCAGGTCGTCCTCTCTGTGGAGTTTACATGATCTCCCCCGTGTCTGTGGTGGGTTTTCTCCGGGTGCTCCGGTTTTCCCCACCATCACAAAGACATGCATGTTAGGCTTTATACTCCTGTCTGGGCCCCTGACCAAGGCAAGGCAAGACAGACTGGAGTTGGTCCCCGGGTGCTGCACGGTGGCTGCCCACTGCTGCTAGCTATAGAATGGGTTAAATGCAGAGCACTTTGCCTACGGAGATTGATAAAGTATATAAAATAAATAAATAAATAGGCTCTGCTACCATGAATCTTCATAAACCCGTTTCCAATAGCCATCAAACAGTGACAGCGGCGAGACATTTATATATCTGTTAGAAATCTATAATTTATAAATTGATAACAATAAAGCCATAATTATTATAAGTTAAACAATCAAATACTAGCCAAAACGAAAAACATGAATACTACATCACTTAATTGATGATGATGATAAATAATCACTGCAATGATAATGACTGTCATTATCATCAGAATGTTAGCGTTAGCATTTTTCTGTAATCAATACTGAATTCAAACTACCGCATTAAAAAGGCTGAGCAATCTGCATACTGAAGCAATGCCTTTGTGGGAACATTATTTGCACCAGTTTATGGCCTCTCCAGACTAGAGGATTTCAGCCTGATAACAGCTGAAACTGTCCCGTCCCAAGAGATGTGAGGCCTCGAGAACAACAGTGAGCATTGGCGATGACAAATCGTCATTTTATGTCCCGCCCAGTAACGGTGTGGGAAGATGGAAGCGCGAACTTACTTTTGCGGCGGCCTCACCCAGTGCTGTCCATGTAGTGTCTTTGTCCACGTCTGCGTCCAAGTTTGTGTCTTTGTTTGATGGCTGGGAGAGCTGGCGCTGGATCAGCTGGGAGAGCTTGGTCTGCCGCGTCCTGTGGGTCCAGGGACCACGGCCCTGCCTGGAGCTTCGCCCGAAGAGGAAACACCGAGGGCGGTCTGGCAGGATGTGGAAGTGGGGCACTCTGGTAATGTTTTTTTTTTCTTCAGTTTACTTTCTTCATTAACTTTCATAATGAAAGTACAAAAAGGTTACATCTTGTGAAGAAAATGGTTGCTGAAAAGTAAGAAAGAGAGTAAATAGTTAGGAATCAGGAATCAGGTGCAATTTATTGTCATTTGCATACACAAAAGAAACAAAATGGCGTTTCTCCCGGCCCACAGAAGCGCAACGCAAAAGATAAAAACACATCCAAAACGACACCACCAAAAACATACAAAAACAGAAAGAACAAAGCAAAAAAAAATACAAACAGTTAACAACACGTCTATTCAGGGCAACACGGTCCATAAATTCCCTTTTGTCCAGAGAGCGATCGCAAACCAGGAGGACTGTCGGAACTGCCGGCCTACATGGGCTAGCAGTTAGCTTAGCCTGCCCGCTTCCTTGTCCCATCAGACCGCCCTCGGTGTTTCCTCTTCGGGCGCATCTCCGGGAAAGGGCCGTGGTCCCTGGGCCCACAGGACGCAGCAGACCAGGCTCCCTCAGCCGATCCAACGCCGGCTCTCCCAGCCGTTAAATGAAAAACCATCGACGATCAAAACAGAAACGTCGCACGATGACACAACCTTAGACACAGACGTAGACGTGGACAAAGACAGCGCGTAACTGGTACCGGGGGGGGGGGGGCGCCGCCATCTTCCCACACCGGAAGTGGCGAGGCTTTGCGGTCTTTGCTTGACAGCAAAACGGATTAGAGGAGAAAAGGTACACTGAATATATCTGTGTACTACTGCTTTTATTTTCGGCTAATAAATCGCATTTCCCTCCTTGTTTTCACTTGCAAATGAGAGGTTTAGACAAACCGGACTCGTGTGAGGTCAACTTGAGCCCGTATGGTGGTTTGTCCTACTGACGTCAAGCAGAGTGTCTGTCTGGACTGGCCTCCAAAAAATCTCCATAATGAGACAGGCACGTATTAATACTACAACAATCCATACAAATTAAGGGGGGGGGCTATGAAAATAAGACCCAGGTTACCCCCCCACCCCCCAGAATGTGTCTTTTCACAACGCAGTTGACTCCACAGTAACAGCTGTCCTCCATTGAAGATAAAAGCTTCAGTGATGAATCCAGGGAGGTTCTGATGGTTCGTGCAGCAGCTATTTCCAAGCAGTCATCGTTTGTTTCATGCAAGTCTTCTCACTTCTGACAACAAAAGCGCTCAAGATTTAACAGCAGACGGACTGAAAATGGGAGTTGGTGCCCGTTATAACGTTTCCATTTGCAACTTAACACATGCAGTTTGACTAAATGCAAAATGCAATAACCCACATTGCAATAGTTCCACCGGGTTAGATTTCATTTGCACAGTCAAACAAGAACGGATTGCAACTGTTTAGTGGCGTCTGAGGTTTCAAGTTTGAGGGGAACTTTTAAATAGTGTCAACTTTAATGCAGGACACAACACTGAAATCCCCTTTGTGAAATTTAAATAGCTGCACACTGCTCACAGAGCAAACGCAGTGTGCACAAAGGAAATATACATTGACGCGCTTTTCTAGTCTACCGACCACTGAGAGTGCTTCACAATGTTTGCCTCAGATTGACCAATTCACACACACACGCGTACCAGCCTGCTGGAGTGGTGTGAAGCCGCCGGACTCTGGAGCAGTGGGAACAGGTTCTCTGGACTGATGAATCACGCTTTCACCGTCTGACAGTCTGACTGACCAATCTGGGTTTAGCAGATGAAGGAGCATGCTACCTGCCCGAATGCATCGTGCCAACTGTAAAGTTTGGCGGAGGAGGAATAATGGTCTGGGGCTGTTTCTTGTGGGTCGGGCTTAGTTCCAGCGAAGGGGAAATCTTAATGCGACAGCACACAATGACATTCTGGACACGTTTGTGCTTCCAAATTTGTGGCAGCAGTTTGGGGAAGGCCCTCTCCTGTTTCAGCATGACGATGCCCCCGAGTGCGAAGTGAGATCCATAAAGACATGGTTCGTCGAGTTTGGTGTGGAAGAACTAGACGGGCCTGCACCGAGCCCTGACCTCAGCCCCATCCAACACCTGTGGGATGAAGTGGATCACCGACTGTGAGCCAGGCCTTCTTCCCGACATCAGTGGCCGACCTCGTGGCTGAATGGGAGCTGATCCCCACAGCCATGTTTCCAAAATCTAGTGGGAAGCCTTCCCAGAAGAGTGGAGGCTGCTGTAGCAACAAAGGGGGCACCAACTCCATATTAATGCCCATGGGTTTAGAATGAGATGTTCATGTGATGTTCAGTTGTCCACATACATTTGGCCATGTGGTGTCTGTCCTAAATTTGACGGATCCATGCTGTCAGTGCAGTGAAAGGCGTAACACCACATAGACTAGCTTGCAAAGCCTGAAGATCATCAACTTGAATACAAGGAACTAGACCGCTACTCTCCTCCTACACCAACTGTTTCAAGGAAACAATCACGATTTTCAACATTCTCTCCGCCTCGCTCTCTCTCGCTCTCTCTCGCTCTCTCTCTCTCTCATACAGGATTTGGTGGCATTCTCTACATCATCTGTATGTAGCATTGTTGTTCAGATGTTCCTATGTACTGTAGTCATACTTCAGTGTAGCCCACCATAGCTAGTGGCAAACCAGGAGGTAAGTGTGCCTATGACCTTAGATAGTGTCTCCTCTGCTGATTTGCCCCATCAAACAGAGAAGGGGTAAGTGGTTAGGAGTACTGGGTGAACTTCTGCTGGTTGTTCTTCTTGATGAGGTCATGCTCCCTCAGGTGGACCAGCTTCTCCAAGGCTTGGAAGATGACGATTAAGATGATGGAGTTAAGGGCAGCAAAGGCTTCCTTGTTGAAGCACGTGATGTGTCAGACAATCAAGCTGGCATGCCCCCAGTTCCACCTCCCCCTTGAACAGGCGCCCACAATCACCAGATGAGGCGCTAGTGCAGTGACCAGGACACATACCCACATCCGGCTTCCCACCCGCAGACACGGCCAATTGTGTCTGTAGGGACGCCCGACCAAGCCGGAGGTAACGCAGGGATTCAAACCGGCAATCCCCGTGTCGGTGGGCAACGAAATAGACTACCCGGATGGCCACAAGTGTACATCTTAATGTGGGTTTGCCGGTAAGATGGTGACGTTCCTTGAACTGTGGGGAAACCCGGAAGAAAGGTTGTGCAGCAAGCGGAAGCCAGAGTAAAGATGTCATTTACAAAGGTTTTCTTGTTTTACTGCGGTGGATGCTGTAACTTCCATATTATTGAACTTGCGTGAAGGTTTGCCGATGCTTTACCAAAGCGTCCCGTTCTGGCCCTCATTAAGATGGCGGCAGCGTTGTGCGGATTTGATTTCATCAGACAATCCCCGAGGACCAGACAGCTGTTCATACAGCGCAACCCCTCAGTGTAGATGGTTGTAATGGAAAACAAATATTAGCTTGTCTGTTTGGATAATCCTCCAGACTAAGATGTTGGCTTATTTAGCTATGTACTAAATGCTAGTGTGTGTGTGTGTGTGTGTGTGTGTGGTACTTCTTCAGCTAGAGATGTGAAGACTGGTGAGAGTGATGAGGACATTTAGGATGGTCCTCACTTCTTCAGGGGTGTGTGTATTTTAGGGTTAGAATTAGGATGAGAATCAAGGTTAAAAACAGGATTAGGGTTAAAGTTAGATTTGGGATTAGGGTTAAGGTTAGAAGTAGGATTAGAGTTAAGGTTAGAATTAGGATTAGAGTTAAAGTTAGAATTGGGGTTGGAGTTAATGTTAGGATTAGGATAAGAGTTAAGGTTAGAACTAGGATAATAGTTAAAGTTAGAATTAGGGTTAGGGTTAAGGTTAAGGTTAGATTTAGGATTAGAGTTAAGGTCAGAATTAGGATTAGAGCTAAAGTTAGAATTAGGATTAGATTTAAGATTAGAATTAGGAGTGGAGTTAAGGTTAGAGTTAGGATTAGATTTAAGGTTAGAATTATGATTAGAGTTAAAATTAGAATTAGGATTAGAGTTAAGGTTACAATTTGGATTAGAGTTAAGGTTAGAATTAGGATTAGGGTTAAAGTTAGATATAGGATTAGAGTTAAGGTTAGAATTAGGATTAGGGTTAAAGTTAGATATAGGATTAGGGTTAAGGTTAAGGTTAGGCATGTCGTGCTGATGTTTAAGGTTAAGGTTGGGTTTCCAGGGAATGGATGTAGTCAGTGAGGGTCCCCACAAGTATAGAACAACAAACACGTGTGTGTGAGTGTGTGTGTGTGTGTGTGTGCGCGTGTGTGTGCACAAGAGTTTGAGCATGACACATTAAACTTTCATATAAACCGTGTTGAACAGAGTGTATGTGCTGCAACCTTTCGTGTAGCATGCTGCGCCAAAGTGGGGGGGATGCAGTCAGATCCTGTTGAACTCATCATTCAGCGCTGTAAATCCCAGCAGAGTTTTTATGTGCTCTTTCCATCTGTAATAAAAAAGGCCGTTGCAGCTATTCAGCCACAATGCGTGTGTTTGCTAGCAGTCAGGAGCTCCAGCAAGCATGTGGAGCCTCCAGCTGCAGGCCCACACATCTGATAATGTGAACGTCTTCAGACACGCAGCTTGGCTCCTGGTAGGGTCACCCAAGGCGGATAGGACAAGGTGGGGGGGGGGGTTCCAGACGAAGCGCGATCCAACAAAGACCTCAACGGCGGAACTGGTGGAAGATGTCTGCAGGCTGCAACAGAGGGTGGTCCCCAATCGTCTTGGTTCTCCATGCCATTGGACTCTGGCCACCTCCTGCCAAGGACCGTGTGGTGGCTGCAGGAGCATCAGCCACTCCACGTGAAACGCTGTCACGCACAGGCGTCCTCGGAGATGTACAACTATAAAATAATAATTTTATCAAACATATCAGGGAACATGGAGTGGTAAAGGTGGAGCTGGGTGTCGGTTCTGCAGTGAGGAGTGTAGTCTGGTGGAGGAGGATAGTCCGGTGCAGTCCAGGAGGGACTTGATACGTACCACTGCATTGAAAAGGCACATGGCCTTGCATGTGCTTGCACATATTAGTCTCGGTGATTCAGTCTGAAGTGATTTACTCTGCTCGGCGTGTTATCAAATGTTTTTTTCAGCCCTTTTTAAAACCCGGTCACCCCGAGAGCTCCCATCTGGGGGATCTCGCAGCTTGCATGGCCGTCTGGGTGAAACATGAGTCAGTAGAATCCCCTCCTGGTCGCTCTCCCATTCTCCCGAGCTGGCTGCCGTTGCTGCAGCAGTTTTACTAGGGCATTATGTCATAATGTAAAATAATACCAAAGAATATTATGCTTTGGTTCTGTAAGTCATCTTTCCCTGACCAGCCAGTGCTGAAAAAGAAAACACAAAGAGATAATGTCGTGTAATATGGTCGTAAGATATGTTCATACACTCTATGAACGTATTTTTATAATTATATTATCATATAGTAATCATTATATATAATATATGATAATATCAATAATTAGTAATTAAATTAAAAACAATATTAATTTAATATTATATTAATAATCACATATAATAGACAATATTAATAATTAATAATAAAAATGCATAATTAAAAATAATATTATATAATTATAGTCATATGTAATATATAATATTAATAATAATTAATAATTAAATTAAAAGAAATATTAATATATTATTTTATATATTTTATAATAATAATCACATATGATATGCAATACTAATAATTAATAATAACATTTAATAATAATATATAATTATAGTCATATATAATATTAATAATAATTAATGATCGTAAGTAATAATTAAATAAAAACAACAATAATATATATTATGTGACAATAAATATAATTATCTAATATAATTATTATATTATAATTCTGACGGTGATAATCTCCATGATCTAACGATGGCAGCGTGACTTTAAGTCAACGTCATAATCGTGGTCTCACGGCATGTTGAAGTTGGGATTTATCACATCTAAATCTCCCACAGGTGTCGCTGTAGCGTGGCTCCAACTACAGTGATGTCATAGCGTGTAATGCCACGGAAATGCTGGTCAGGCGAGTTCGATTACACGCCCCCACCCCCAAAACCAACGTCCCACCCATCAGCTGTCACACGGCTACGCTGTGATATAGCAAACAACTCCTTCCGCAATACTGGTCTCCATAGAAGGGGCCCCTGCATTGGTGGAGACTGTATTTTGGGCCCCTGGGTCATTTGTCCCCCCCCCACCCGCACAACAATAAGTACCCTTATTTTTTTGGAAGTGTTGAGAGAATGTTTTGCGTCTGACCTGATCTGTGGATCCACAGTCTGGTTTGAAAGTGGAAAAGTGCCCTTTCCTATAATGCTATTTTTAACTTTATGTACCCCCCCTTTTGCCCCCCAATTGTACCCGTCCAATTACCCCACTCTTCCGAGAATTCCCTCTGGTGACCAGGGGAGGGCTGCAGACTACCACGTGCCTCCTCCCATACATGTGGAGTCGCCAGCCGCTTCTTTTCACCTGACAGTGAGGAGTTTCACCAAGGGGGGCCGTAGCGCGTGGGAGGCGCCCCGACCGACCAGAGGAGGCGCTAGTGCAGCGTCCAGGACACATACTCAAACCCGGCTTCTCACCCGTAGACACGACCCATTGTGTCTGTAGCCGGAGGTAACACGGGGATTTGAACCGGCGATCCCCGTGTGTTGGTAGGCAACGGATCAAACCATTACGTCACCGGGACCCCCCCCCCAATGCTGTTATGTTACCATCACTTGACAACACAGCAAACATGAGCCTTATGCGCGCGCACGCACACACGCACACACACACAAACCGAGTGGGCGTGGTTAAATCACATCACCACGCAAGCGTCTGCTGTCATAAGAGCGATGAGACTTGATGACGTCATATCGCACGTTGCGGAATGAAGCGCCCTCGAGTCTCTGTCAATGACCGAGATGGGTTAGCTGGGCTTAGGGCAGAATTGTGAGGTCAGGGACACACACACACACACACACACTTCGGCCACTAGAGAAGCTGCCAGTGATGCTCCAGTACATATTAATGCTGCTCGTCAGTGATTGATTAATGATTAATTGGTGATAATGACACTGCAGAGTGGAGATCTGACAAGATGTGACGTCTCACTCAGCAAGTGCTAATTAGCGAATATCACACACTCACTAAGTCAAACGTTTGTATCTCAAATCGTTAACCCGGACAAGAGTCTCTCGTGTCTCACCCATTTACTCGCTCATTCTCTCTCCGTCTCGTTCTCTCCCCTCGCTCCCATTCTCTCTCCCCCTCCATCTCCCCCCTCCCTCTCTCTCTCCTTTTTTGCCTCCAGGCTGACATGTGTAGCGAGGCAGGTGCGCCACACCAAAAAAAGGGCTGAAAAAAGCGAAAGACTGCGATGGGACTGTGCGTGACGTCACGATTTCCAGCCAATAAGAACATGGGCTCAAACCTCCGCGCTACTGATAAGCATGCGGCTTCCTATTTCTCCATGACGTGACCTCCAGACCACGTCTCCTCAAGCTTCTCCAACTGTGCTCCCGTCAAGTAAACAGAGAAACTGTGCTACCTCCTCCTCCCTCCGACGCCGCGGAGGTGCCCATAGGCAAGGCGTGCGAGATCATCAGCGATTTTAAGCCAGAACACATTTGGTAGTATTTAGCCAGACTTTCTGTACACCGACAGAACCTAGTCTCCGTACCCCGCTGCTCCTCAGCCAATCAGGAGAGCTCTTTGTAAGCCGGCGTCTCCATTGGTCCCTACTTGCTGTCAATCATTTTGGACGTTCCCAAGGCTTTTGAGAAGAGCGGTGTAAGGGGGGCGGACTCTTCTACCGTGCGTTATTCAAAACATAGCTAGCTAGCTAGCTGTTGCTAACACGTGATTAAATAACAGCAAGACTGTCGGTCTTCGCTCACGTAACATAGTTAGCTAGCTAGCTGTTGCTAACACGTGATTAAATAACAGCAAGACTGTGACTTCGCTCACGTAACATAGCTAGCTAGCTAGCTGTTGCTAACACGTGATTAAATAACAGCAAGACTGTGTCTTCGCTCACGTAACATAGCTAGCTAGCTAGCTGTTGCTAACACGTGATTAAATAACAGCAAGACTGTGTCTTCACTCACGTAACATAGCTAGCTAGCTAGCTGTTGCTAACACGTGATTAAATAACAGCAAGACTGTCTGTCTTCGCTCACGTAACATAGCTAAAAGTCGGTCTTTCCTGTCCATGGCGGAGACCCTAATACGTGGATTTGTTTCATCCGCACTTAATTGCTGTAATATTCTGTTTTCAGGTCATGCTAGTGTATATGTAGCGCGAAATCGGGGAGCAGGCGGGAATCGAACGTGGGTTTCCCGCACCACGGGCGACGGCGCTAACCGGTCGACTAAAGCAGTGTTTCTCAACCGGGGGTCCGCGGACCCCTAGTGGTCCGTGGTGTAATTGCAAGGGGTCCGTGAAAATAAAATATCTTTCAAAAAAAGATCCTATGACATTTATAGAAATAGGATTATTTTACTCAAATGTGACTGAGACCTTTATCTGCCTAAACTATAGAGGGTAACAGGACTTTTTTCTCTAATTACATCTGTTTCACAAGTGTAATTTATTGTATTTTAATAAGAGATCTCGGTCCCGTTTGCGTTGTTAAAAGTTACTGCATAAAAATTCTGTTGTTACATATATCTGAAAGTTACTGAATACATATTCTGTGTTGTTACATATATCTGAAAGTTACTGAATACAAATTCTGTTTTGTTACATATATCTGAAAGTTACTGCATAAGAATTCTGTTTTGTTAACTATATCTAAGTTGCAACTGAAAGCTCTTATTTTTGCCCCAAAGAGTGAATAAATGCTATTGTGGAGTTAGAAAACAACGAGACAGGAGACGTGAGAGTAGACGTAGTCGAGGTAGTTTACTAGCTCCAACTTAGCATGTCATACATTCGACAACGACACTGAACTGAACTCTCAACCGGAAGCGGAAGTGCATTATCTGACCCCTCGCCTCTTCCCTTAAAGATACACCGTCCTCTTAGGTGAATGTCTCTCGTTATATAGATGTGGGTCACCACACTGTAATGCAATTTAAAATGCAGTTTCTACTGTTTCCATCAAATTGCAGCCCCCCTCCCCCAAGATCAGGTGGAGGGGTCCTCAGGGTAGATCAAAAATACGCAGGGGGTCCAGGACCCCAAAAAGTTTGAGAACCACTGAACTAAAGGGTCAGACCCGTTAGCCAAGGGCTAGCGAGTCTACACGTCCGTGGTCGTTACGCCGTTACACTAGTAGTACAAGTCTTCCGATGGTTCAGGATGCTGCAGCTAGAATCCTGACTAAGACTAGAAAATGTGACCGTATTACACCACTTCCTGCCTCCCTTCATTGGCTTTCTATCTGCCTGAAGTCTGTTAGATCAGACCTCAAGGAGCGTCTGCTGACTTATGAAATCTTAAATGGGCTTGCCCCATCTTACCTGTCTGATCTCCCACTGGTCACCAACCCTGCTACTGGAGAGTTACATCCTTCTGGTTTTCCCTCCGACCCTAATTTATAGTAGGTAATAAGTAGAATCAGGTGTGATAAATTAGGGCTGGAGTGAAAACCGGCAGGATGGCAGCTCTCCAGGAGCAGAGTTGTTGACCTGCTTCCAGCTCGAGCTCTTCGTTCTCAAAATACAGGGCTCCTGTGTGTACCCAATGTTAAAAAGAAGTCAGCTGGTGGCAGGGCCTTTTTCCTACCGGGCCCCGTTCTTGAGGAATAACCTGCCTGCTGCCATCAGACTATCAGAGTCTGTTGAGTCCTTTAAATCCGAATTTACAACTCATCTTTTTGCCTTAACCTACAATTAGTTGCCCTTAAAGCGAGTACTTTACAACCTGTACTGCACGGCGGGTCGCACTCCCAGATAGCAGACACATTTGGGTCTAATCTGGGGCACTTTTGGTACTTGCGGCTCAGTTACGGCACTGGCAACTGTTGTGTGGGCCAGACGTGGCCCAAATGTAATGAACCGGGCTTGACTTGGGTTAGAGCACATACCATGTGAGCCAGATGCGGCCCAAATTTAATGAGCTGTGGCTGAGTTGAGGCAGCCACAGCTCACCCTGAGTCAACGCCGTCATTCAAGGCCAAATGTGGGCCACAAGATACTTGCAGATGTGGGCCATATTTGGGCCAAAGATTCTTTCCTGTCGCGGCTGTTCTGCCGTCGAGATTATAGAGTATAGCTTTTTGACTACAGGTAGTTACGAACGAGTTCTGTTTTGAGTCTGTTCTTCTGTCGAATTTGTATGTAAGTCGGAACAATTACGTAAAGCTCACACAATTAGTCAAATGTTTGTCTTAGTATAAAGTATATATTTTACCTAAAACAGTACAAACCACTGTGTGCAACTCAATTTTTAAAAGATAACAGGCTTTACGGTCATCGGTTCGTAAGTACGAGAGTTTGTGTGGACTGCAAACTGTTCTCTTCGCCCACATGTCTTTTCTCTCTCTCCGACTGGCGTCGCCTCCTTTCTCTTCTTCTGTGTGTGTGAATGGTGTGATGTGGGTCTCCCCCGTGTACACGTGTAGTCTGTCCTCCTGTCAGGTCTCCATGGTGACGGTGGACTTGACGTGACTCGACTTGACTTTCCACCCAGGATCGCTTACAGCCGTTTGAGCAGAGCACGCTCATAAATATTTGCTGGATAAATACGTTTTAAGTGATATACGTATATATATATATATATATATATATATATATATATATATATATATATATATATATATATATATATATATATATATATATATATATATATATATATATGATTTGCATAACACAAATCATATATATAGGTATGATTTGTGTTGTGCAATTTTGGCAACATTTGCTCGGTTGACTCTTCCCCAAATGAGTGTTTTCTTTTTTTTAAATGGTCCTAGATGCTGTCAGCATCAATTACTCTCCATTTTCCGATGCCTTGCCGCACTGATTGAAGATCTGGTCCATGTGTCATTGCCTTAAGCTAACACAAGACCCACCCAGCTCTCAGCAAGAGGTAATAAGAATTAAGAGCCATCCATCCCCCACCGCTCATTAAGTCTCTGAAGAGACCCCCGTAGACTAAATCATTTATCAGCACCGCTTAATTATGAATGATGGGTGTGTGAGAGAGTCGGTGGGTGGTCGCGTGTGTGTTGGAGAGAGAGAGAGAGAGCAAACCATCAGCGCTCCTTTCATGTTGATTGACAGATGAGGGAGAAGAGCCCTTCATTCATTATTACTGCAGGGCAGCCGGACTGACACTGTTATTCTCTTCAACTTTCAAAAACACTACCCACGTGACAGCCTCAGTTCCTGTTATCTTTATTCGACCACCAGGTGGTGCTAAAGCAGCACTGCACAAAACGTTGACAATAAAGTGTATTATTATCATCATCATCATCATCATCATTATTACTATTATTATTATTATTATTATTATGTCATCATCACCATTATTATTATTATTATCATTATTGTTATTATTATTATTATTATTATTATTATCATTATTATTATTATTATTATTATGCCTATCTTGCTGCCTATCTTGGCCAGGTCTCCATTGAAAAAGAGGTTTGTAATCTCAACGGGATCCTCCTGGTTAAACAAAGGTTAAATAAATAAAAAATAAATTATTATTATTATTATTATTATTATTATTATTATTATTTGCATGCCTGGGAGTTTGTATTCGTTGCTCTCTATGTTTGACTCTATAGTCCACAACAATTGTGTATACACTGTTTTTCATCAATAACGATAATCCAAAGAGGGGGAGAGATGGCCCCAAAAACACAAATGACCTAAAACCGGAAGTGGCCACAGTCTGATCTCAACCTCGTCCCCACAAACACATAACTACTTAGCGTGTGTGTGTGTGTGTGTGTGTGTGTGTGTGTGTGTGGAGTAAATAAAATAGTATATATAACATACACACTGTAGTATAAGATGAGTGGGAATGTATGCCCGTAACTTGTACGACACAAATTATGCCATGAACTAAGGAGAAAACTCACAGGAAATGAGACAGAGAGAGGACGACAGCACGAAGACAGAGAGGGAGCGAGAGATCAGTGCATCATCATCATCATCATCATCATCATCACTGTTGGGGTGCATGTGCTGCAGACTGATGGTTGCAGGACGCAGGACTCGTGCATCTAGACTCAGATAATACCCCCCCCCTGTTGGACAGATGTGTATCTCACATCTGTCTGCTGGCATCACAGCTGCTTTCGTTATCATACCAGACAAGCCAGTTTCACCCTGTACTGTAACCTTTTGTTCACCTGTCCCAGTCCTAGACGAAGCATGTAGCAGAGGGTTATCTATTATAGCTAATACCTCGCCTTTAGCATTAGCTATACACAGGAAACGTAGATTATGTGATCGTTAATTAAGCCCTTTCGAAGGCGATCATCCTCCTTCATCAAGCCTGTTCAGAAATGGTAAATAATAATAATAATAATTTGATAAAGCTTAACCTCATGAACAGTTGAGTGAAAACAGAAGAGAAAAAAAATATATTTTTCAAGTTTGCCTGTAATGTAAATTAATGGTCAGGAGTCCAGACACCTGCTTCGTTAATTGAGTTTATCTTGCCATCTAGTGGACAATTAAGGTAGTGCAAGAGTTAATCCTCGCCTCTTTTCCTGCACATCACCCAGTTTGACCTGCTTTGTAGTCTTTGGATCAGTGTTGACCTTGGGCCACGTTTCACTGCCTGCAGAAGGCTAGGGTCGGTTCGGGTGTGTGCTTGTGACCAGTTGCTCGGCTGCAAAAGCGAGTTTTCTGTCAAGCTGCACGAATCCGTTTCCAAAACCTACGTAGTAAAGAAAAAGTAGATTTCACGTGAGTTGTTGAAAATGCATCCTTCTATTGGAGAGTGCTGGGCTCAAGCATGGAGTTGCATGGTGAAAAACGTATAATATTGCGTAATACTGTGTGTTAGGGGCGATCTGAGGGGGGGGGGGTCGTCGTGGGACCAGTAAAAACACCCTGCAGACGCATGAGCACCACGTGGGTGAATAGAAAAATTACCTGTCTCGCGTACACAACAACGCACCGTCCTGCAGAAACCACCCAGCAGGAAGTGAGGCTACGTCATCGCCTTTACGTTACACGTAAGTAGGCCTGACTTGAGTGACGTCAAACGCAGAAGCCCTCCCGTTCAGGAGAAAATGGCGATGCGGTGACGTCAGTGTAAACGTAACCACGTGGAACCTTCCAGCAAACCGAGTAAAGGACAATGCGTTGTGGATGTAAACATGTGGGAGAAAGAGGAAGTTTTGAAAAAGCTATAATAATAATAACTTGAAAAAGATGACGTCAGGGACCGGGGCTACGTCATTGCTCAAAAGTGGTTCAATATTTAATATGCAGATTTTTTTTCTCGAAATTTTGTTTACTACTTCATTGATCCCCCTTGGGGCAATTCTTGCTCTGCATTTAACCCACCCTAGCTGTGTAGCTAGCAACAGTGGGCAGCACCCGGGGACCAACCCCAGCTCGTCTTGCCATGCCTTGCTCAGGGGCACAGACAGTCATGCATATCTTTTTTTTGATGGTGGGGGGAAACCGGAGCACCCGGAGGAGGAAACCCACCGCAGACACGAGGAGAACATGCAAACTCCACACAGAGGACGACCTGGGAGGGAGGGAGGACCCCCCCTAAGGTTGGATTACCGGCCGGGGTTCGAACCCAGGACCGCTTGCTTTGAGTCGACAGCGTTAACCTTCGCGCCACCGTGCCGCGCCAAAACTCCTTGTTTCGGTCACCAATGCGTAACTGGGAGGAGGTGCAGGGGGAAGGGATTCATTCAGCATCACTTGAAGCTCCTTCTCCAGCACCTCCATCACTTTAGCAGGGCCTCCCCTTTCACACAGGAGTGGGAAATACAGACCTATAGCAACACAAACAACATATATAAAATATACCATATTTTAGACAACAGGTTCCCTTTCTCTCATATCTTATATAAGATGATTTGAAGAGTGATTTGGGGAGTTTTAGCCAACAGATACAAGGGAACAGAACCACCAGAACGGAACAGAAGTAACAGAAACGGAACTATCAGGTGGGCGTGTGTGAAGGGCGGGGCGAGGGGGTTGTTGATTTGATTGACAGCCAATCACGGCCGGGCACTTTTAGAAGCCCGTGGACATCGGCCTGCTATTGGCTGATTTCAGTTCGGTCGTAGAAGATCCCCCCCACCACCCACCCCACCCCATAATACACACCAGTAGGTGTACCGATGACGTAGGCCTGGCTAACAAATCAAGGAGCAGAAATAGGTTCCTGTGAACACAAGAGCCAAACGTGAATATCTAGAACCAAGTGCTGAGTGGATTTCAATTAAGTGCAAAGAAGGCAGCAAAAAAATAAATAAAATAAATAAAAATAAAAAAGTTCATACGTTTTAAGACTTTAATAAGACGTTTTTGTGGAAATGAGTCCTCTGTCCTGCATTTCCTTCTCTCGGCCACTAGGTGTCAGCACAACCATAAACGAAGTTGCACCGTGGCGTGGTGGTTTGCATCAGGACTCGCTGGACCCCCTTCCCCCAGCGTGCGCACACTGGAGGTCCTCTGCAGAGCCGGAAACATGCATGTCCGATAACCAGGGAACCCTGGTGCCCTTGGCTTTGAATGACTGACTGAGAGAGAGAGAGAGAGAGTGTGTGTGTGTGTGTACTCCAGTGGTAGCTATATGAACAATGTGAACGTCGACCTGCCCTCTGCCCACTGGGGGGGGGGACTTCCGGCTCATGGTGACCCTGAAAGAGAGGGATCGGGTCTGTATAGATCCTGGATAACCCCCATGGTGGGGCTTTGGGGCTCAGCAGGACAGTTTGTTCTGTACCATGACAACAACACGTTGATCACATCTGAAAAAGACCAAATTTACTTTAGTTCTGTTGCTCAGTCAGTAGACTACATATATATATATATATATATATATATGTGTGTGTGTGTGTGTGTGTGTGTGTGTGTGTGTGTGTGTGTGTGTGTGTGTGTGTGTAGTCTACTGTCCATATATATATATGTGTATATATAAATGGACGGTGGAGTAAAATAGAAAGCCATTTCTACCAAATAACCTGACTTCTACAGTGATAAGCTGACCCTGAGCTCATAGCAGCTCCTTCACGCCTTCAGATAACACAGTGTTTATGTCTCTGTGAGTACATTTACTCTAATGTGTTTCTAACGCAGTCTGGACCTGTGATGTGTTCTGATATGTTTCTATCGCAGTCAGGACCTCTGATGTGTTTCTATCGCAGTCTGGACCTCTGGTGTGTTCTGATGTATTTCTATCGCAGTCTGGATCTGTGATGTGTTTCTATCGCAGTCTGGACCTCTGATGTGTTCTGATGTGTTCTGATGTGTTTCTATCGCAGTCTGGACCTCTGATGTGTTCTGATGTGTTTCTATCGCAGTCTGGACCTGTGATGTGTTTCTATCGCAGTCTGGACCTCTGATGTGTTCTGATGTGTTTCTATCGCAGTCTGGACCTCTAATGTGTTCTGATGTGTTTCTATCGCAGTCTGGACCTCTAATGTGTTCTGATGTGTTTCTATCGCAGTCTGGACCTCTGGTGTGTTTCTATCGCAGTCTGGACCTCTGGTGTGTTCTGATGTGTTTCTATCGCAGACTGGACCTCCGGTGTGTTTCTATCGCAGTCTGGACCTCTGATGTGTTCTGATGTGTTTCTATCGCAGTCTGGACCTCTGATGTGTTTCTATCGCAGTCTGGACTTCTAATGTGTTCTGATGTGTTTCTATCGCAGTCTGGACCTCTGATGTGTTCTGATGTGTTTCTATCGCAGTCTGGACCTCTGATGTGTTTCTATCGCAGTCTGGACCTCTGATGTGTTCTGATGTGTTTCTATCGCAGACTGGACCTCCGGTGTGTTTCTATCGCAGTCTGGACCTCTGATGTGTTCTGATGTGTTTCTATCGCAGTCTGGACCTCTGATGTGTTTCTATCGCAGTCTGGACCTCTGGTGTGTTCTGATGTGTTTCTATCGCAGTCTGGACCTCTGACGTGTTTCTATCGCAGTCTGGACCTCTGATGTGTTCTGATGTGTTTCTATCGCAGTCTGGACCTCTGATGTGTTTCTATCGCAGTCTGGACTTCTAATGTGTTCTGATGTGTTTCTATCGCAGTCTGGACCTCTGATGTGTTCTGATGTGTTTCTATCGCAGTCTGGACCTCTGATGTGTTTCTATCGCAGTCTGGACCTCTGATGTGTTCTGATGTGTTTCTATCGCAGACTGGACCTCCGGTGTGTTTCTATCGCAGTCTGGACCTCTGATGTGTTCTGATGTGTTTCTATCGCAGTCTGGACCTCTGATGTGTTTCTATCGCAGTCTGGACCTCTGGTGTGTTCTGATGTGTTTCTATCGCAGTCTGGACCTCTGACGTGTTTCTATCGCAGTCTGGACTTCTAATGTGTTCTGATGTGTTTCTATCGCAGTCTGGACCTCTGGTGTGTTTCTATCGCAGTCTGGACCTCTGATGTGTTCTGATGTGTTTCTATCACAGTCTGGACCTCTGGTGTGTTTCTATCGCAGTCTGGACCTCTGGTGTGTTTCTATCGCAGTCTGGACCTTACCGACGTGTCGGTCTGTTGTGCGTGGTACCGGTGATGTGAGTCAGATGTTGTTCTCCTCGCAGGCCCACCAGCTCCTCGTGCGCCGGATGTTGGTCCCCTGGTAAAAAGGATCCCCGGGTTAACGGGAAGATTGCTGCCTGTTCCGAGCGCGGTTTGGGGGACGCACATAAACTACCGGCTCGTCTGCTCGCAGGCCTGTAATTAGCCCGTCACCATGGCGCGGCCCCGCGCATCGGAGCCAGGAGTGAAGACGGGACCGGGTGCAGACCCAACAAAACCCCCCGTGGTGCAGTAGGGGGCAGAACTGGGGAGGGTAATCTTCCACATCACTGTTAATGACTCTCTGTAGTCATTCATGAAGTTTATGACGCTCATCCGCGCGCTTCTTCGCGTCCAGTCGTGCTGCGCGTGTGCGCAGGCGTGCGCGTGTGCGCTTGCGTGCGTGTGTGCGTTTGCGCACCTGCGTTATGGGCTACTCAATAAAGACGCGGGTGCGTCAGCGCATCCATCAGCCCCATTACGGCGGACACATCCGGGTCCCGGCGCGTGAAAGGCGAGATGAATTACCGACGTTAAGCCGTCACTCAAGCGGTGAGTGGTGAATTAGCCCACGCGCTTTATCAGCGCCTCGGACGCTCCCCGGCGCGCCCGGCGCCGCGCCTGGCCTGCCTCCCTGTGATGGAGCGGCCTGCCCGGCAGCAGGGACGCCTGCTCCTAACTCCCGGCCCTCTCTGCTGCTCCTGACTGCTCCTGACTCTGCTGCTCCTGACTCCCGGCCCTCTCTGCTGCTCCTGACTCCCGGCCCTCTCTGCTGCTCCTGACTCCCGGCCCTCTCTGTGCTGCTCCTGACTGCTCCTGACTCCCGGCCCTCTCTGTGCTGCTCCTGACTCCCGGCCCTCTCTGTGCTGCTCCTGACTCCCGGCCCTCTCTGCTGCTCCTGACTCCCGGCCCTCTGCTGCTCCTGACTCCCGGCCCTCTCTGTGCTGCTCCTGACTCCCGACTCTCTGCTGCTGCTGACTCCGGGTGCTCCCTACTGCTCCTGACTCCCGGCCATCTCTGCTGCTCCTGACTCCCGGCCCTCTCTGCTGCTCCTGACTGCTCCTGACTCTGCTGCTCCTGACTCCCGGCCCTCTCTGTGCTGCTCCTGACTCCCGGCCCTCTCTGCTGCTCCTGACTCCCGGCCCTCTCTGTGCTGCTCCTGACTCCCGGCCCTCTCTGTGCTGCTCCTGACTCCCGGCCCTCTCTGCTGCTCCTGACTCCGCTGCGCCTGACTCCCGGCCCTCTCTGTGCTGCTCCTGACTCCCGGCCCTCTCTGCTGCTCCTGACTCCCGGCCCTCTCTGCTGCTCCTGACTCCCGGCCCTCTCTGCTGCTCCTGACTCCCGGCCCTCTCTGTGCTGCTCCTGACTCCCGGCCCCCTCTCTGCTGCTCCTGACTCCCGGCCCTCTCTGTGCTGCTCCTGACTCCCGGCCCTCTCTCTGCTGCTCCTGACTCCCGGCCCTCTCTCTGCTGCTCCTGACTCCCGGCCCTCTCTCTGCTGCTCCTGACTCCCGACCCTCTCTCTGCTGCTCCTGACTCCCGGCCCTCTCTGCTGCTCCTGACTCCGCTGCTCCTGACTCCCGGCCCTCTCTGTGCTGCTCCTAACTCCCGGCCCTCCCTGCTGCTCCTGACTCCGGGTTCTCCCTACTGCTCCTGACTCCCGGCCCTCTCTGTGCTGCTCCTGACTCCGCTGCTCCTGACTCCCGGCCCCCTCTCTGCTGCTCCTGACTCCCGGCTCTCTCTGCCGTGACGAACAGCGGGCTGACCGGGCGGAAGGAAGAGTAATTAAAGGCTATAAATCATCTATTATCTTTTGGGTTTTTTGTTGCGCCTCCTCCCTCTCCGCCGGATGGACAACAGCGGACTGAGCGCTCCTGCGCTAAGCAGAGCACCGATACCGCCCTAATTGGAATTTAATTAAGTGGCTGTGGCCACGTGCGCCAAAACCGGAGCGTTAGAATAAAGATTTCAACTTGCCCGCACAGGCCCGCGGTTCTTCTAGCCTACCATTATTATTATTATTATTATTATTATTATTATTATTATTATTATTATTATTATTATTATTATTATTATTATTGTTGTTGTTGTTGTTGTTGTTGTTGTTATTATGCTTACAAATCAGCAGCTACAGCATGGGGCCATTGTCTCCTTGTTTAGCGGATGATATATAGTATATATATATATATAATATTATAAAAAATATATATATATATAAAATTGCGATGATATCTTTTATATTATTACAGTATCCACGTATAAATATTATACATGATTTATATATAAATATTGGCGACTGACAGTAGATGGTGTTTATATATATATATATATATATATATATATATATATATATATATATATATATATATATATATATATATATATATGTTTATTTATATTTATAGTTATATATAGTTATATATAGTTATATATAGTTATATATATATAGTTATATATAGTTTTATTTATATATATAGTTATGGTTATATATATATATATATTTAACTATATATATATATTTATATAGTTAAATATATAGTTATATATATATAGTTATATATATATTTAACTATATATATATTTATATATAGTTAAATATACATATATAAAGTTATATATAGTTATAGTTATATATATATATAGTTAAATATATAATATATATTTTAAGGTAAATTGCAGAGTTGCGCTTGGCACTTTAAAGAGTTGCGCTTGGCACTTTAAACCCAAAATTTGCCGTAATTGGTCACCACAAATTGGTGAATTACACCTGTTACTGCACCGCCCACCCACCCACCCACCCACACCCACACACACACACACACCCACACACACACACACACACAGCGGTGAGTATCGTGGTAGCAGATACCCCTGCAGAAGGCCTGCAGCGCCCGGTAGGTGTAACACACAGTAGACCATCGTAGCGGCACGCGCCGTCCTGCCCCAACCATTAATTCGTTAGTTAAAGATGTCGACGATTAACGGACTCTACTGTTCACAGCAACATTCTGTTCGAAAATATCTACTTTTTTACTTTTTATTTTTGTGAATCTATTTGAAAAATACTTTGCATTTTTGAGAAAGTAAGGATTACTCACCCCCCCCCCTTCACTCACTCATCCACTCATTCACTCATTCATTCATCCGTCTTTCATTCCTTTATCCTGTTAAGCGGCAACATGCACGTTACCGTCTTTGTAACGGATCGACACATCTGTGGCGTGTCTGTAGTCCTGGTCCAGATGTTGCTGGTCGGTGCGCGGCCGCTCGGGACTTCTCCAGGCGTCTGCTTTACGCGCAGGTACACAGACGACGGACCCAGGCGTGCAGGGTTAGTAGAAAAAAATATATATATATATTAGGGGACCTGCTGTGTTGTGAGGAAGAGGAAGGAGTCTGCGGCTAAAATTAATAAAGAAAAAAAGAAAACTCGCGTGATGGATTTCTGGATAATTAAAAACTAATAACGATTAAAAAAATAATTACGCAAGGCGCTTTCGGCATACCAACCAGTCCGCAATGTTGTGTTCTTGTACTGTTTATTGTTTTACAGTGCCCCCTTTGTGTGTGTGTGTGTGTGCGTGTGTGTGTGTGTGTGTGTGTGGGAGGAGGGGGGGTCCCAAACCTCAGCCACTACGTAGTCCACAATCCTAAACCCTGATTGGATGTCGTCACTTGTCGCAGGGAGGATCTCCACTCCCGATTGGTCCATTGCACGTGTGTATGCGCACACGTGCTTCCGGTTGGCTGCAAGCGGGGAGGGGAGGGGAGGCGGAGGAGGCGGAGGAGAAGGAGGGGGGGTTGTTTGAGAGAAGAAGAAGAAGAAGAAGAAGAAAAAAAGCAGTGAACGGGGGTTTTTTTTCACAAGACTTCGGGAAGAGCGGACGCACGCAGCATCGGCCGGAGACGCAGGGACGCGTTCGCGCCGTGCGTAATGCGGAGCCGCCGGCTGGCGAGGCGCGCTTCATTCCCACGCTTCGGACGGCTTCTCCGGAGCACGACGCGTCGACGGTCCTAGATGGTTTCCCGAACCCGGCCAGGTGTCATGCTGATCCCGTCTTCGTTTCAGCCCGACGAATAGGCCCGACCGAGGGGGCGACTGTTCTTCTTCTTCTTCTTCTTCTTTTCCTTCTACTTCTTCTTTTTCGCATGTTGGATACGAGGGGGATTTGAGCAACAAGTGGAGTTCGGCTGTGGAGAGGCCGTTGCGCTCCGGCCGAGATTTTGCCTCCCCCCAACCCCCATCCCCCGCCTCCCCCCAACCCCCAACCCCATCCACCCCGCTGAGTTATGGAAGAAGAGCGAAAGGAGAAGAACGGCCGGGACTCGACCGAGGAGGAGAGCATGTCCCTGTCACCCAACCTCCCATCCC
The DNA here is from genome assembly GCA_022114975.2 of Lampris megalopsis. Lineage (NCBI taxonomy): Eukaryota > Metazoa > Chordata > Actinopteri > Lampriformes > Lampridae > Lampris > Lampris megalopsis. The sequence goes on along the minus strand of JAJHIY020001676.1, from coordinate 59,314 downwards.
CTCCGCTCATCCTGCCCCACCAGGCGGGCGCGCCGGGCCACCGGACCACCAACTTTTTCATCGACAACATCCTGCGGCCGGACTTCGGCTGCCGGAGGGAGACGGGCTGCCGCGGCGAGCGGGCGCAGACCGCGGGCAGGGAGAACGTCAACCCGCTGCTGGCGAGGCCGCCGCCGCCGCACGCCGGCAGCCTCTGCCTGGACTCCAACTGCAGCAGCGACAGCAGCACCTCCTCGTCGTCCTCCTCCTCCTCGTCCTCGTCCTCCTCCTCGTCGTCCTCGCCCGCCTCGAACAAGCAGAGCTCGTCGTCCAAGCAGGGCGAGTCGGCGGGCAACGGGACGGCGCGATACGCGGACAGCCCTCCGTCTATCGTGGTCATGAGCGGCGGCGGCGGCGACGGAGGCTCCGCACACATGGCGAAGGAGTCCTCCCAACTGCTCTGGCCCGCCTGGGTCTACTGCACGCGCTACTCGGACCGACCCTCATCTGGTAAGGCGCTAATATTCTCCCAAAGCGCGGCTTGTCTGGCTGGGCGCTCGGCGCGGCGTGTCTTTTTTTTCTTTTTTTTTCTTTTTTTCGTTTCACTTTCTAGATGTCGATCACGCGAGCTCCCTGCAGCGCGCGGCCGGAGCCTCCATCACCAGCTGATGCGTCGTTACGAAGTGGGGGGGGAGGGAGGTAAACGCGTCTAAATGATCGCTGCAACCAAAGCCTGTGACGCTCAACGTGCAATTAATACACACAGACACACGCACACGCACGCATACACGCGCGCAAAAAACACAGACACACACGCTTGCGTGCGTGTGCAAGTGCGGACGTAAACAAAAGTCCCCCAGCTGCCCCCTGTGTGGATATGTGTGGTGGGGGGCACGGCGCTGTCAGCGGGCCCCGTCAGCTCTAACTGACCCACCCAGTAGTAGTAATAATAATAATAATAATAATAATAATAATAATAATGATGATGATGATGATGATGATGATGATGATTGTATTTATGTAGCCCTTTTCTAATTAATGCACTCGTCATATTCGTCATAACTTTGAACGGACGTATTTATTAAACACAACCGTAGGCCTCGCGCTGTGCAAGGATTTTAAACTACTTATGTATCACGCAACACCACACAGAGAGAGGGGGAGAGAGGGGGAGAGAGGGGGGAGAGAAAGAGAGAGGCGCGTGAGGCACAGGCTCGGGTAATGTAATGATAAACACCACACCTGTGTACAGGTGTGCACAGGTGTGGTGTTTATGACGACAGAACAGATGTGTCAGCTCGGGCTGCTCCCACCTGGTCCGTCCGGGACTCAGCGATCCCTCGGAAGTCCTGCTACACAGTCCTGAGAGGGAAAGGCTGGGCAAGCCCACGTTATGCAGCTCCCACATACACATTCCCACTTTGTTGTTTTATGTTTTTTTTGCTTCAATCATTTGCACGCATGGTTGTTGTTTTTTAATTTAATTTATTTTTTTTATTTTATTTTTAAATATTAGTTGGAATAAGAGTGTTCCTTAAGCCCTCCGGAAGTTGAGACCAAAGTTTCCCACACAAAGTCAGAGAAGAAGAGCTGGTTTGGTCCATTTAAAACGATGCAGGGATGGATAAATGGCTGGATGGATGGACGGATGGATGGATGGATAAATGGATGGATGAATGGATGGATGAATGGATGGACAGACGGATGGATGGATGGATGGATGGGTGGTGCTACCCGGTGAAAGAGTAGAAACGTGTTGAGACTGAGGGTCCACGGGGTGAGACGGTCCCGAGTCCGTCCTGACGTTTGTACCGTGAACGTGTCGCTGTCACCTCCGGCGGTGCGACTGATAGGTGGAGGGGGATGCTGGGAGGTGGAGGGGGATGCTGGGAGGTGGAGGGGGATGCTCGACGCTCAAGCCGTGAATAAATAAGCGAATAAATAGATAAATAGAGGCCTTTTTCAGGTCCTCGGCTCGTGAATCGACAAAAACAGACTACGACAAAACTCGTAAATAGCAACTCCAACACCACGTTTTGTTGCACGTTTCTAAATCTTGCACTTTTTAATTTCAGCTCTGCCAGACTACACCCCTTTTCTTACTCCTTTCGAAAGCTTGTGCGTATTAATTTCAGCAGTACCAGTATCAGTACTGACAACACACACACACACACACACACACACACCAATTCAATTATTTCACAATAGTCGACTGCGTCATAGCACCGAGGACGCTTCTTTGTTAAACGACGCAGGTTATAAGAGCAGATAAGAAGCGTTGTTACTTGTCCCACGCAGCCCCGTGACACGTCCGTGATCTTCACACCGCGTGCATTAACATGACAGAGACGCACCCCTGCATCCTCGCTGCAGCCCCGTGCCGGGGAGGGGGGGAAGAGAGGGTTACCGCGCGAGCAGTCCTCTAAAATAATCGACAGGAGTGAGGGGGTTTCGGGGGGGTTTTGTTGGTTGCGCGTCTTCACGTCCGCTCCCTCGGCTCTGCGTAAGGCTGCAGAGTCTCGTTGTGTTGAGACGTCAAGTAAAGAAATCCGCCCCCCCCCGAGAAGTCAGGGGAACCGTTATTGCCAAATTAATCCACAATTATGTGCGTTTGTGGTGTCTTTAAGACGCTCCTTTGTGCGTAATGGGTCGACTTTACGCAGTAAAAAAATTGTGTTCAGTACGATTGAGACGGTGTTTTCTCGCTAAATCCGCCATTGAAGCGCACTTAGAAACTCTGTTGTTGTTGTTGTTGTTGTTGTTGTTGTTGTTGTTGTTGTTGTTGCATGCTGCAAAGCAAGGCAGCTGCCTTGCAGAGACGCGTGTCTGCTCGCAGGGGTCATGATGAACGCACCAGCGGAGCGATGGATCACGGACGGGGTTGCTGATGTTCCAAGCAGGCTATCGAACGGGGGGCCTATCCCGTACGGGACGGGCTAGCAGCGGGGGTGGGGAGGTGGAGGCAGCGCTCGCAGCCAGGCGCGCGGTCGCACCCATATGGCCTATAATGACATTTACGTGCTCGTGTCATTGTTGTTTCCACACCAGGCCCGAGGACACGGAAACTGAAGAAGAAGAAGAGCGAGAAGGAGGACAAGCGGCCCCGGACGGCGTTCACGGCGGAGCAGCTGCAGAGACTGAAGGCGGAGTTCCAGGCCAGCCGCTACATCACGGAGCAGCGGAGGCAGTCCCTGGCCCAGGAACTCAGCCTGAACGAGTCCCAGATCAAGATCTGGTTCCAGAACAAGCGGGCTAAAATCAAAAAGGCGAGCGGCTACAAGAACGGGCTGGCCCTGCAGCTCATGGCCCAAGGACTTTACAACCACTCGACGACCACCGTGCAGGAGGACAAGGAGGACAGCGACTGAGGAGGACCCCCCCACCCCCACCCCTCTCCCCCCCTGCGCATCGGACTCTGTTATCACGGACACGCGTGGAGCCATGGAAACGGGGGAGGGGGACGCTATTTAAAACCAGATCTATCTGTTTTATGGTCACACTATATGGACATAATTATAGAAAATGAACGAACGCTATTAAAGTTTATATATAGCCTCACATTTATCACGTTGTATATATTTAATTTCGGGACAGGGGTGCTTGTCTCTCGCGCAGGATCCCTTCTTGCTGGAGATTTTATCTTTTTTCCTTTCTATAATATTATAATGTCGGTGTCTGATTGTCCCTTATAGGTGTCTGTGGTCTGTGCAACCCCCCCCCCAGTCTTATGTACCGACCACAGAACGTGACAGACTGCGTCACTGAGCCACGCAACCAACCAAAGATTTTATTATTATGGAGTCTGAAATAAAAACAAAAACAACAACAACAAAAAAAAAATACAAATCCAAAAAGAAACTGTTCAATGTTGACTTACATTTATTTCCTTTATGACTTTTTGTTTTCGGCCCGCGGAAAAATACCAACGGACTGACTTTTTAAAATGGTTATTTTATTTTAATGTTAATATTTTAAGACGGGGATGAGACACAGACAAGGACGAAATTGTCTTTGGAAGAATAAATAAAAAAACGTTTAAATCTAATTTATCTAATAATACACTGATGCTGATACACACCAATGTATTATTGCCATTATTCTTATCGTTATCAACATCCCTTTTATTATTAAAATTAAAATTACCATTATTAATATTATCGATTTTAATAGTACGCTTATTATTATTATTATTATTATTGTTAATTTTAGTACTACGCTTATTATCATTATTGTTATTATTATTATTATTATTATTATCATTATTATTATCATCACCAATTTTAGTACTACGTTTATTATTATCATCATCAATTTTAGTACTACGCTTATTATCATCATTATTATTATTAGTAATTGTATTACTACGCTTATTATTATTATCATCAATTGTATTACCACGTTTATTATTATTATTATTATTATTATTATTGAGAATTTATATGCATTTCAGCCAGAAACACATAGGCAAACTTACACATCTTAACTTTTGAAAAAAAAGATATATACAAAGGTTAAGCTATATACGTTTACCTATATAAATTGTGTAAATTGTGTAAATTATGTAAAATTATGGGAATGTGTTTGTAAAGCCAGACCACCTCCGTCAGCTCGTGTGTGTCAGTAACGAGACCCGGTTTGTGCGGCTGCTGGCTCCGAGTCCCCCTGTTAGTCAGACTGGCCGCAGAGGAGTTGGCTGCTCCAGGTAGCGGTGGTAAAAGGGTTTGAAGTAGGATGAGATGCTGCGTAGTCCGCCCGTCACACCGTCCGCCTTAACGTGACAAGCCCCGGGGTTCAGTGTCGGCTCGGCCTTACTTGACCTTGGTGCGGGTCTGATACCCCGAGATGTGAACTACCCCCCTGACACGACACGACACGACACGACACGACACGACACGACACGACACGACACGACACGACACGACACGCTTCTCCAACTATGTCAGCTCATTGGGTGTTGCTGTTACCTCAGTGTGTGTGTGTGTGTGTGTGTGTGTGTGTGTGTGTGTGTGTGTGTGTGTGTGTGTGTGTGTGTGTGTGCGTGTGTGTGCGTGTGTGTGTGTGTGTGTGTATGTGTGTGTGAGAGAGAGAGGGAGAGCAGAGAGAGGGAGAGAGACAGACAGACAGACTGTCAGACAGACGGGGTGGGGGGCATGGCGAGACTCCGTGGGTCTTTGTGTTAGTCGGGACCTTGCGCAGGTCCAGGAAGCCCAGCCGAGGGGTCAGGAGAGCAGACAGCACATATAAGTCATGCTGTGTTCATACGGGGCAGTAGCCTACATCTGCAGGCAGTAGCCTACATCTGCAGGCAGTAGCCTACATCTGCAGCGTTTTCCACGTAGCTGCTGGATTGTTTGGGTATTCCAGATCGCCGTCGTTGCGTTTTTACGCATGAACCCCGACGCGCCTGTTCTGTCTTTGCTCCTCAGTGTTGTGGCGGACGTGCGTTATAGAGGGGTTTCCAGCCGTCCTCCGGTTGGCCCGCGCAGATACGGGACAGCAAGGGTGCTCCGACGCTGCGCCTCGGCACACCCATTTGAATGCCTCGTGCCCGCTCCCGTCCCCCATACTTTCTGCAGATGGGCCAAACGTTTTCATTCTGGGTGTAAGGAGATATCTCACTACCGACAGACAGTCGGCCACATTTCCTGTGCTTCCCCGAGCTATTTCCGCCCGCAGCCCCGGCCTGCTGCTCTGCCGGCTATGCACAAGTGATACGTGCGCGCCGGTTCGAGCCCAGGCATGCGTTATTTCATGCAACCGAAACTAGACGGGCTCTAATTAACCGTTAGCAAGCCTGCAGAGGCTCTGCAGAGGGGTGCAGGATGAGCGGCCTCCTCGTTCGCGGTTTTTAATTACGTCAAGTGTGCATGCGTTCGTGTTCAATTACGCCTATAGCGAGGAGGCTTAATAAGCGCGAGAAGGCGCAATAATAATAATAATTGATTTGCACAACTGGTCTGACAGCGACGTCGGCGCGCCACCGCTGTGGCGGCGCGTCGTCACACCGCTGTCAAAGTTACCGGTTTACTTTTAGGGTAGACACCGTTTATCACTGCGACTCGGGAAAATACCCGGACATGAATGTCTGCGCGTATTATGACGTAATCGTCACATTTTATGACGTAATCACCGCTTCATTATTACCGAGAATAAGCTTTGCAAGAAAAAAAAATTAGCTTTGCAGTTTTGCACCACTGAGATGTAATTCATTCATATACATATATATATATGTGTGTGTGTGTGTGTGTGTGTATGTGTATAATAATTCATATATATATACACACACACACATATACACATACACACACACACACACACACACACACACACATATATATATATATATTAATTATTTTTGTACTTCATCGTAGGACGATTGCGTTTAGTTTAAATTGGTCCGTGATTCAATTGTGCTTATTTATATTAAAAAGGGGGCTGAAAATAAGGTTATTTAAATAGACCAAAAAATAAAAAATACAATTTGTCTACCTTTCACACACACACACACACACACACACAACCATAGCTTGGCCGGAAAAAGTGGACCTATAGTCGTTTGGCATGGGTTACCAAGTTTAGTTTTTTATTTTACTTATAAATGGTGATATTATGTTTTCCTATTGACTCTCACATCAACACAAAATAACAAAGGTTGATTTATGCAGGTACCTACTGCAGATAGATAGATAGATAGATAGATAGATAGATAGATAGATAGATAGATAGATAGATAGATAGATAGATAGATAGATAGATAGATAGATAGATAAATAAATAAATAAAAACTATAAAACATATACAATAGGTGTAAATAAATAAACTTGAGTGTCTATAAGAAGAAACAAAATTAAGATATGTGTGTTTACATCTAAAGCAGGGTGGATACAGATTATTTGGTAGATAAATAAAAAAAAATAACAAATTAAAAATAAAATTATAGCCGCTGAAACAGAGTAAGAGAACGCGGCGGGCTTTAAAGTTCATAATTTGCGCCGTTGTGTTTGTTAAAATTTAAATTAATTATTTTAACTCGTTGGATTTGTCTGTAGAAGACGTGACCGGAGCGTTGGGTCTTCACGCGGGCCCTGTGGCCTGCACGTGACCGGAAGGTGATGGTTCCTCGTGGTCAGCTCAGCCGAACTTCCGCCAGCGCAAGGATGCCAAAAAAAAAAAAAAAAAACCCTCCCGTATCGCAATAGTCTGAGTCCCTGCTGCGAATTCGGAAGAGGATCTCATGACAGTATATTTAAAATTCATACAATTATGATACTGCGAGAGAGGATACCCCCCCACCACCTCCCCCTCCCACCTCCTCCCTCCTCCACCTTGTCATTTGGAAGACGAGGGTTTATCTGTAAAACAAAGAAAAGCCTGGGATGGTTTGCATAGTCTGCCTCGCAGGCACAATATGGATTTAATTTATATGCAAATGAAAGCAATAAAAGGAGAATACACACTGGAAATCTTTCCGTTTAAAATTGGGGGTGGGGTGGGGTGTGGGGTGTGGGGGTGGGGGGTTGCGGAGCTGGATTTAGCAGGTATGAGGGAGCCTCGCCGAGCCCCCGCAACCACAAAACGAGGCATTATCAATAACGTCCCCGCATAAGAAGAACAATGGTGTTATATAACATCCCTGGATGGGGATGTGCTCTCTGTTGTTTTACCCCCTCTTCCTCCGGACCCCCGTTAAACTAACGGCCACACGCGCGCGCGCGCAAACACACACACACACACACACAGGGAATCACACAACACATCACAATTTAGTGAATCCCCAACAAAGTTTGGGGTGCAGCCACACAAAGGTTAATTTCCCCCAAAACGTAGCTGGTCAAATGGAAACCTGCGGCAGTGCGTAATGCTGCGCTGTACAGATAACACTGAATACACAAGCCAACGAGGCCGAGCACCAATCCGTCAAGCTTAAACTGTCTTAAATTATTTAAAAGAGTTTTTTTTTTTTTTAAAAAGGAAAAGAGGCATCTAGCCATATCTGCCTTCTGTGCTCTGGAGTCGTTGTTGTTGCCTGAATGTTGAGTGTTTGAAATCTTGAATATGGATCTCGGCGCTCAACGCGCCTACCGGTGTACGCCGCTGCGTTCACGCATGCGCACATTCACAGGGCACGCACGGCTGCAGCAGCTCATCAGGTCATTACTGGCTCAAATGAAGGATTTCTATTGGCCCACAGAGCAGCCAGCCCACCTATGGATGAGTTTTATTTTTTATCTATTTATTTATTTATTTTCAATAGACGTGGTATGAGGTGGTTGGTGAAACTTGGTCAGGATAACAAACGGAGAATTTGGCCCAGGAGGGAAGAGGAGGACAGTCGAACTTTAATTCTTTATTATTACCCCCCCTCCTCCTCCTCATTTTTCTATTTTTCAGTGCGCCGTGTCAGGCATGTTCACCACATGAACCAGACCAAAGTTCGCTTTAACACGAGTTGTTCCACACAGGACCCATGGACCTCCATACAGAGGACCGGTACCCTGATAGTGACATCACCTTACCCTACAGATACTCACCGCCGTGCGCGTGCAGGAGTTCCCTTTGCAGGCCCTGGCCCCGGGTGCGAATGAGACTCTGCCCTTGATTTGGGCTCACCGCGTAAAAGAAGAACCGAGACTGTGGCACAAGGCGGATCAGCAGCCACCGGGTCATTTGCAAGGCTGCGAAGAGGGCAGACCTGCACTTACTCGCACTTTTAATCAAGTCGTCTACCTCAAGCAAGGACACACACGCACGCGTGCACGTGCACGCGCGCACAGATCTCCCTACCTCAAAATCATGTGAGCTTATGGACGTCTCAAATTAAAAAAAATTTTAAAAAAATATTGTTGACGCGCGTAAACTCTGAAAATGGCGTTTTTTAGGTTTCAGGTATCTTAAAAAGGCTGCGAAATAATGCAACAAATTAATAAGCAGCTTAAAAAAGATATTAGGAATGGACGTTATTAGGAAGAATGCAATTCATCCGGCGATACTTCCGTGACGCACACACAGGCAGATACGCTGGAATACAAACGCACGTAGACAAGTTCGAGCGCGCGCGCGCACGCACGCACACACGCATGCACAAACACGCGCACGCGCGCGTTGCCCCGGTCACAAAAGAGACGCATCCATGCAGAGGCATACAAGGATGCGTAAAAAGGCATGAAGGGAGAGCTTAGCACACACACACGCACGCACGCACACGCACGCACGCACACACACACACACACACACACACACACACACACACACACACACACACACACACACACACACGGCCGCTCTTTTAAAAAGAGCCACTTAGATCACCGTCCTGTGACTGTGATGGTGCTAAGCAGAGAGAAGTTGAGAGTAATTCCCCACCAGCTGCTGCCTTCATAATGGGAGGAGGGGGCGGAGAGTGGGGTAGGGGTGGGAGGGAGGGGGGGCAGGAAAAGAGAGCGAGAAGGAAAGGAAGGAAGGGGGGGGTTTTATTTCCAAAGTATTTTTTTTTCTTTTTGAAGTTTTCCACGCTAAGGCTTTTTTAATTTGATCCCTATTTGCCTTGGCGACCAGTCCCGTGTTGTTTACAGCGGGCAGGAGGAGCTGCTGGGTGGACACCAGCTGGAGGGGCGCAGCCCCCCGCGGCCTCCTGCGACTCCTCTCCGACTCTTGCACCAACCTCACACAGCTCACTCAGCTGTGGGCTGATAAACAAATGTCTGCCTTTTTGGTTTTTGTTTCTCTCATTATAGCAGGTTTTATCTTTATCGTTAACACGGCGGTAATTTGGGTGGTGGTGGTGGGGGGCAGCCACTCCCAAGCCCTACAATGACAAGTCAATTATTATCATTATGATTATGATTATTATGATGATGTTGATGATTATTATTGTATTGTATTTATTATTATTATATTATTGTATTTATTATTGTATTTATTATTATTATTTATTTTATTATAGTATATATTTGTTATTATATGTATTATTATTATTTATTTTATTATAGTATATATTTGTTATTATATGTATTATTATTATTTATTTTATAATAGTATATAGTTATTATTATTGTTATTACCATTATTATTATTATTATTATTATTATTGTGAGCGGCAGCAAATTAATCAGTTTCAGTTTTAGCAATCGATTTATCGTTTTTAAATTGCCAGATATTTGCTGCCATTCAAAGCATCAGAAGAAAGAACATTAAATAAAGTTTGTCAGCGCTGCTCAGACGGAGCAATAAGTTTTAACTGAGGCATTTCGGGCTTTGCTAACTTCTAATTGGCATTGTAAAAAGACTGCATGACACATGACTACATGAAAAAAACAACAACATCAACCACCAGTGGATTAACTGACAATGACAATAATCATTAGTTGTGGCCTATAGCCACCGCCAATTGTAGCGTTTTCCTTTTCTTTTTCTGGAAATGAAAAACGTTTCAGATTATTCAAATTCACTGCAGGACGAAACAAAGGAAAGGGTGAAAACGCAGCGGAAAGAGGGAATGCGTGTCTCAAACCCAACATGCTGCAGGCCCGAGAGCCTGCAGAACCACCTCGTGTGTCTCTGGCGTCCCAAAATCTGACAATAAAAAATAAATAAATAAATAGAAATAAAAAAGGAGCCAAAATGGAGGTCGAGACTACAAATGCAAACGCTAAAACAAAACAAAACAAAGGAAAACAGAGTTTTGGTGTGTGTGCGTGTGTGTGCGCGTGTGTGCGTGCGCGCGCGCGCGCGCGGAACAGTTGGCGTGCCAGATGTCTGCACGGGGGATAGAAGTGTAGCCGACACGTACTCTGTCCAAATACTTTTGGTTTGTCTGCAAACTGTTGAGAGGTCGAGTCCCACTTAGCGTTTGACTCATGTGACTCGGGAGGACGGTGTGTGTGTGTGTGTGTGTGTGTGTGTGTGTGTGTGTGTGATAGCGAGAGAGAGGGGAGAGAGGGGGGGAGAGAGAGAGAGAGAGAGAGTATGTAGTTAAGGGTCTGGGCAGGCAGCTCAAAATGATTCTTAACATTCGTTCAAACCTGTTTGAGACCCCGGCACACATCTGTCGCCCCGCGTGCGGGACGGAAGACGCGCGTGGTGTCATCCGGTCACATCCTTTGCGCGGCGTCTTCTGGAGTTGCGCATGTCCCCGGATGGATGAGAGGCTCCGCTCCGCTGCGCTGCGCTCCAGGCGGAGGAGCAGACTCGGAAGAGGATTTTGTAGGTCGTCGACTGCATTGCTCTGTGTTCCGCACACACACTCTCACACGCACACACACGCACACGCACACGCATGAACACAAAGGTGGCATTGAGAGAGAACCTCCCACGGTGCAGCTGAGCGTCCAGGGCCTCTGCAGCCCAACAGCCGCGGATCTGGCCGGGCTAAATCCAGATTACATGGGGGATATAGCCAGCGCCACTTGTTTACCCTGCCGGTGGACGTGAGAAGGGCGGGGCGTCTGGCGGGGTCCCCGTGAGCCGGCGCGCCATGTGCAACACAACTGTCTTGTTAGCCGCTGCGTTGCGACGCGCTCGTCTCGCTCGGCTCGGGACCAGGAAGGAAAGGACTTGTGGTGGGAATGAAAGTGGGAATAGTTGGAATTTCCCCCCACATGCTGTGATATCGCTGCGTAAAGGAGAGGCCCCCGGAGCTCATCCTGGGATCTGGTGCTGGAGAACCTCCATAGAGCTCTTGTTCAAATTATTTTGTTTTTCTTCTTCTACTAGTTCTGTATTGTGCTTCTATTTTTTTTTCTCCCCGAGATGATGATGATGATGATGATGATGATGAAGAAGTAGACCCAGGGCTCACGGGACGTGCTTTCCCCAACATTTAGGGAGAGTCGTGCAGTTTAATTAGAGAGGAAGCGTGCGGGGGGGCGGGGGGCTGTGACGTCACAGTCGCAGGCAGCGCTCATCTCCCGGCTCGGGTGTTTTCCCCGCGCGGCTCCGCTGATTGGACACGCGCCCTCACCGACCCTGCACACGCGTCGATGTTTTGTTTTGCCGTTATTCAGAGAAAGCAAACAAAACGCCTAAAAACGAGCAGCCCGTTTTAACACTGAGAGACACGTGGCTTCAGATTAAGAGCTCGAGAGATCCGGAAGAGTGAAAACCGTTATGAAATGAATACCGGCATGACATTGAATTTGTTTTTTTAGTATTTAGAGAAGTAAAGTTGGGGCCGTGTGAAACCTGAGAGCCCGGGGCCGGCAAACTGATGTCATTCCGGGCCGGACTGTGTGGACCTGCAGGATGTCCGGGGTTTCAACATTTTGGAGACGCTGCGACGAGTTCAGGAGGCCGCCGGGAACCCGGATGGCCCGCACCACGGGCGACTACGCGAACCACTCAGCTGAACTAAAGGGTCGCGACCCTTGCAGCTGAGTGCTAGCCAGTCTACGCATCCGCGGTCGGATGCGTACGGGCATTCCCATTAGCATTCCCATTAGCATTCCCCATATTGTGGGGAATGCTAATGGGAATTCCCGTATGCAGAGCATTCATCTTCATTCTTTTGTGCACAAACAACAACAACAACAACAAGAGTAAACATGCTCCTTTACCACGGTAAGTCTCCTGAATAGCAGGTGAAATAGGAAGTTTGTGGTCGCAGGAATGAGGTGAAACAAGGTCAAACTACCAGTCGAGAGAGTCCAAGACTGCAGGTCCGTCCACTTGATAAGGTCTTAGGGTCATGTCTATGGTGTGGATTTCCTGATAACGTCATCCAACTCAATCTGCGATAAAGGCCTACACGCGCGCACGCGCGCACACGTACACACTCACGCACACACACAAGAAGAGACACCTGGGACCCCCTCTTCCATGGGTGGTCACATGCACCTCTCCTCCATTCTTTCTCCATGTGGAACCACTTTATCTTCCCACACTGTGCTTACATGCGTGTGCGTGCGTGTGTGCGCGCGTGCGCGTGCGCGGGGGGTTGTGGGGGGGTGTCTTGTGCGAAAGAAGGACGATGGTCGTCGATGAGCGCCGCGGCGTGGCTGGCTCGGGCACATCGAGGCTCCGCTGCGAGCCGGCGGGTTTGGTGATCAGGCCTCGTTTCCGCCGCGCTGCGGAAACGAGACTCGAACCACCAAATTGTGGCCGGATGTGTGGAAGAAGCGAGGGCCAAGCTCACGCGCAGCACTGAGCAAGCTGCAGTGTCGGACGGGTGAAGCTGGTGGAGGACCCTTCCTGCTCTGTGCACGGGGATGTGGTCTGGCCCGAACACTCTGGGTCCGGCTCCTGCACATCCCAAGCAGTTGGCTTGGTCCATAAATCCGTCTAACACTAGAACGACTGGGGTTTCACTCCTACCTAAAACGACCATGGGCGGTCAAAACGACCGCCGGGTTTTAAACTCTATATTCTGTCAGGATAACTGCCCAACTGAGTTACTAACGGATTGCATATGTTATTGTGTCTGTAATTATGCTAACTGACACCACAATTAACATTTTAACAACTTTAATACTATTTTTCAATCAATTCAAAATGGCCGCTGTCCAACGCCTGTAAATGCTGCAGCGCCTCGGTGGTAGTCATGGTGCGTCTGTAGCGGCGTCTGTAACCAGACATGTTGGACATCATCACACATCAAGTTTACACTATTTCTCTCCACTGGAGGGCGCTAGTGTGTCCATAGGACAGAGCAACGAACTTCGCGAAGGAAATGACGCCACCCACACACGTCATAAATACTGACATGACGCGCACACGATCACGCGCAAATTACCCGCGGTCATTTTGACCGCTCATGGTCGTTTTAGGTAGAGCTCATCATAACTTTATTTATGTGCAACTGATCTAAAACTCATTTTAATGCAAGTATATGCAGATTTAGCAGCATTCAGGGGGCGGCAGGTCTGTTATCGGTCAAAATGGCCGCCTCGTGCAAAGCCGCACCTACTGGGGGGCCGCTCCCCAAACACCAAACACACACCCAAGTGTGTGTTTGGTGTTGTTATTGTGGGTATAATAACAGTCTGTCCCGTTATTTTAAGACACCGGAAGAGGAAAGGCTGCAGAACTGAAGGGATGGCAGGGCCCCGGTGTTAACAGCATCCCATGACTGTGTCTTTGTGACCGGATGTGGACTTACTGTGTGTTCCTGTCGTACGACTCCGGATATAAAGGTGGGTATGACGCGTTTTCCCTCTGTTGTTGTGTTGTTTTGCTTTTTATTTTTCCGCATTTATTTATTTGTTTGGTTTTACCCCCACGGCCAATTACCCCACTCTTCCCTGCCGTCCCGGTCGCTCCTCCGCCCCCTCTGCTGATCCGGGGAGGGTTGCAGACCACCACGTGCCTCCTCCCATACACGTGGAGTCACCAGCCGCTTCTTTTCACCTGACAGTGAGGAGTTTCACCAGGGGGACGTAGCGCGTGGGAGGATCACGTTATACCCCCCATTTGCACCTCCCCCCCCCGGAACAGGCGCCTCGACCGACCAGAGGAGGCGCTAGTGCAGCGACCAGGACACACACCCCACATCCGGCTTCCCACCCGCAGACACGGCCGATGGCGTCTGCAGGGACGCCCGACCAAGCCGGAGGTAACGCGGGGATTCGAACCGGCGATCCCCTTGATGGAAGGCAACAGAATGGACCGCCCTGGTTTATGTGCGTGTTTGTTCTGCAGGGTTTACACACTGGAGTCTGCGTGCAATTCGTTCCTGTATTCTGCAGACAATAATATATATGCATGCCGGGTACCGAGCCTTTCTTCAACCGATAAACGTGAAAATAGAAAACAAGAGAAGAAGAAAAGAGACGAGAAAGAGAGAAGAGAAGAAGAGAGGTTGGAGGAGAGGTTAAGAAAACAGAGCGAGTGACTGACTCGCTGTCCGGCGGACGGACTGGCTTGCAGGCTGGCAGCGCTCTCACACTTCCCTCATACTTCAAACGCTTCTCTCCCCCCCTCTCCCCCCCTCTCCCCCCCCCCCCCGCTCTCTCCTGGTCCGTCTTTCATCGTGGCAGCCCGGCGGTGGTGAGAGGTGATGCAGGGAAGCGATTAGTCATATTCGATTTACATACGGCTGTCACGCGCTCCTCCGAGCTGGGCGCTGACGTCATCTCCGTGTAGGGTCCTCCGCGACCACCGGCGTGTGGGAAGACTTCACCCTGTCAGAGGTGGGAGGAACACAAAAACCCTCCCCCGATCACAACAGCGCCGCGGCTCTCCGAACAGGATGATGTATGTAAGCCGGACTGCTGGAAGAATACATGTGTGTACACTTGTGTGCATGTGTGTGTGTGTGTACACTTGTGTGCATGTGTGTGTGTGTGCATGTACGCACGTGTTTCTTTTTTTGTTTTGTTTTTTTGCAGTATCTGAGCGTGTGCATGTGTGTAAGTTCGTCTGAGAGTGTTTGTGTGTGTGTGTGTGTGTGGGGGGGGGTGTTGTGTGTGTTTTGTTTGTTTTTTTGCATACCTGTGTGTGTTAGTATCTGACTGTGTGCATGTGTGTAAGTGTGTAAGTGTGTAACTTGGTCTGAGTGCATGTGTGTGTGTGTGTGGGGGGGTGTTGTTTTTTGCATACGTATGTGTGTTAGTATCTGAGCGTGTGCATTTGTGTGTTTAACTTGACTGAGTGTGTGTGTGTGTGTGTGTGTGTGTGTGTGTGTGTGTGTGTGTGTGTGTGTGTGTTAACGTGTGGTAAAGGTTACAGAGCCAGGATAGCGGCCATGCATCATTTCCCACTTTGTGGTCTATGGAAAGTGAAGGACCTGAGAACAGCATTAATACATGTAGAGGAGACTAGACACACACACACACACACACACACACACACACACACACACACACACACACACACACACACACACGCTCAGACCAACTTACATACATGCTTACACTCAGATACTAACACACATTGGTATGCAAAAACATATACAAAAAAACACCCCCCCCACACAAACACACTAAGCAGGGAGATGATGTGGTGAGAACACACACACACACACACACACACACACACACACACACACACACACACACTAAGCAGGGAGACGGTGTGGTGGGATGACACGCACACACACAAGCACGCACGCACACACACACGCACACACTAAGCAGGGAGACGGTGTGGTGGGATGACACGCACACACACACACAGACACAGACACAGACACACACACACACACACACACACACACACTAAGCAGAGAGACGGGTGGTGGGAAGACACCCCCCCCCCCCGAGCAGAGAGACGGGTGGTGGGAAGACACACCCCCCCCCCGAGCAGAGAGACGGGGTGGTGGGAAGAGGGGTGATCCATCGCGCTCGGCTCGTCCCCGCAGACACATTAGCTCAAATCAGGCTGTGAACTCCGCCAGGGGTCACGAGCCCGGGGTCCCTTCCGCAGTCGGCTGCGCAGGAGAGAGAGAGAGCCGCCGGCGCGCCTGCGCAGAAGAGCGCCGAAGAGCCGCTGGCGCGCATCCAGGGGAGGAAGTTACCGTTATTTATGAGGTCCCGCTTGACAAAAGACAACGAAGCCTCCCATATTCAGTAGGTCTGGCAGCGGGTCTGGCCGCTCCGCCAGTCACAGCGGGTCCTGGCTGACAGCCGCGGAGAGCGATCCGTTTCCCCCTAGTTGAGTAAGTACCTGTACAGCTAAGCTAAACTTGATTGTAATTACAACATCTGTGTTTGTCTTGGCCCGGAGTAAAATGGAGACTGAGGACCGGTCAAGTTTCACCACTTAGTGCGTGCGCGCTCGCGCGCGCGTGTGGGTGGGGGGGATGTTCTGGTGAAAATCACACTGCCAGCGCAAAACGCATAAGCAAACCAGAGCCACTAGCATATACCCCCCCCACCCCTGTGGTTTACTGATTAGGGTTCCGAACGACCACGGCGGTCATTTTGACCGTTTTCGGATTTTCAAAGTTTAACAACTTTGTGGGGGGAAAAAAAAGGAAAAGATACAGACCTGCCGCTCCCCGAATGCTCCGAACATTGCATACGTTTGCATTAAAACGAGTTTTAGATCATTTGCATGGAAATAAAGTGAGGATAATATATAACGTCCACACACACACACACACACACACACACACGCGGGGCGGCTGTGTGAGAGAAGAACCGGAGCTTCATTTGATCACTCTCGTTCCGCCCCTCCTACTTCCGTACTCGCCCCCTAACCCCTGGCTCCTCTTAAAGAGGTAGTCTCTATTAAAGTCTGAACGTCACAGAGGAGAGCTACCTAAAACGACCACGAGGGGTCAAAATGAGCGTCGTGTCACTATTTGTGACGCGTGTTGGTCGCGTCATTTCCTTCATCGCTCCGTCCTAGAAACACACTAGCGCCCTCTAGTGAAGAGAAATAGTCTAAACTTGACGTGTGATGACGTCCAACATGTCTCTGGTTACAGACGCATCACGACTACCACCGAGGCGCTGCAGCATTTACAGGCGTTGGACAGCGGCCATTTTGAATTGTTTGAAAAGTAGAATCAAAGTTGTTAAAATGTTAATTTAGGTGTCAGTTGGTTTCTTAACAGACATGCTAACATATGTAATGCATTAATATCTCAACCGGGTATTTATCTTGACAGGATATAGAGTGAAAAACCGCGGCCGTCAAAATGACCGCCCACGGTCGTTCTAGTAGTTTTTAAGTTCCGGTTGCTGTTTGGGACTGTTTCAAAATTAATTTTCAGTTGTTTTTTTCTTTTTATATATATATATATATATATATATAAAAAAGATGGGTTTTTTTCTTTATATATATATATATATATATATATATATAAAAGATGGGTTTTTTTCTTTATATATATATATATATAAACAGAAAAAAAACAACTGAAAATTAATTTTGAAACAGTCCCAAACAGCAACCGGAGCTTAAAAACTACTAGAACGACCGTGGGCGGTCATTTTGACGGTCGCGGTTTTTCACTCTATATTCACTCTATATATATGATGTATATATATATATATATATATTTCACGTTTTATAGGCCTTGTTACGTTTGTTAGATTAACCATATGTGTTTTTGTTTTTCAGGCAATATTTTCACTTTTTCAATCTCACTGCTCAAGTTCGGCCATGTCTCTCTGAAGTTTAAATTGTTTAAGAAAAGTATCACAGTTGTTAAAACGTTAATTGTGGTGTCAGTTAGTTTCATAACAGACATACTAACATAAGCAATGCATTAATATCTCAACCGGGTATTTATCTTGACAGAATATAGAGTTTAAAAACCGGCGGTCATGTTGACCACCCATGGTCGTTTTAGAAGCGGTATCCCGGTCGTTCCAGTTTTTAAAAAACTAAAAAGTGAAAAGATAAAAAATAAAGCAGAATCCCCACAACTAACTTGTCCAGTTACGTGGACGTATAGGGCTCACGAGGGTAAGATGCACTTTTCGGGTTTGGTTATTTTTAACCATCTCTTGTTGGGCGTCCGAGGGGCTTTGTTACCGCCGGCAAACTGGAGAGAGCTAAGCTCCTCCCACAGGAACGCGTGCGCGTGCACACGCACGCACACACATCCACACTCACACTTTCAAACGTGCACTCGCATGCGTGCACTCAGGGGTCAGTAGTTCAGATCAGCAGAGAGACCCGGAAGTCGGAATCAGCACGCGAGACCGGGAATAACTCTTCAAACACACTCGCGCGCGCGCGCGCACACAGCCATAAAGTGTGTGGTCTGTGGAATACCGACTACATACATTCATACCCCCATTGTTCTCAATACATCCATATGCTATGTGTGTCTATGGGTGTGCACAAGTGTGCACATCTTTTTTCTGTCTCCATATGTGCGGGGTGTGTTTGTGCGTGTGCGCGCGCGTGCATGTGCGTGTGTTTCATGTTTATCACCCTGCTCTTCTGTCACGACAGCGTGTGTTCCTTATACGTCAGCCGGGCCCCGTGTGGTTATGAGTTCATGGGGGGCGTGGTGGTGGTATCGTCGTCATCATCATCATCATCATCATCCTCATCTTCATCCGGGCGCAGGCTGGTGGGGCTGTGTGCAGGGTGGGGAGTACCGGGTGGGGAGTACCGGGTGGGGAGTACCGGGTGGGGAGTACCGGGTGGGGAGTACCGGGTGGGGAGTACCGGGTGGGGAGTACCTGCTGCGCTCCCCGTGGTGGAGAGGTGTCGTCGTGTCTTCGTGTTTTCCATATCGTCTGCTCTTCCTATCCAGCACCACCCCCCCACTTCCTGTTGTTTACACGTTGTTTCTCTCTGAGCAGGTTTCAGTCTCACACAGCACAACTACCACTGGTATTTACTGTGACTGGACTTCACTCTGGGCTTGCCAGAACCACCTGGTCCAGCAGCATGCACGATAAGAGCTAAAATAGCAACGATTATCAAACTCTCAGCTGATATTTTGTCCAATCCTTTATTGGACCCACGCTTGAATCGTCATTTGTTTGTTAGCATATTATTGATAATGGAAACAATTATATGTTTATGTTATACACAGACAGCATAGTCATGATTTTTTTTAAAATATTTCAGAATTTGAATTCAAATAATTGTTTATTGTTTGTTTTCATCATTGGAGTCTGTGTTGTGCACGTACACAGTTGAAAATTCTGCTCCAAAATAGTGATTCCATTTGTTTTGTTTTGTTTTGTTTTGAATAGATGTTCACCCAACATGGCTGACATATATATAAGTGGGACAGTCGCATTGTCATCTGACAGTTTCAGGACTCCTCACCCCTCTGCCTGTTTTACCTGGAACGTGTTCTGCCGCACGTAAAGAACGCACCTGTGCGTCACCACGACGGTGCTGTAACGATTACGCATGAATGGACTCGCTAGCCCGTTGGCTAACGGGTCGGACCCTTTAGTCGACTGGTTAACGTAGTCGCCTGTGGTGCCGGAGACCCGGGTTCGCTGCAAGGCTGCCGCGGTTCCCCGGCTGCGAATCCTACTATGGCCACGCCAAGACCCGATGCCTCTGATTGGCTAGTGCTCGTTGCCTCCGTTGGTTAAGGTTAGGGTTAGGGTTGGGTTAGGGATAGGGTTAGGGTTAGGGTTAGGGTTAGGGATAGGGTTAGGGATAGGGTTAGGGTTAGGGATAGGGTTAGGGTTAGGGTTGGGGTTAGGGTTAGGGTTAGGGTGGGGTTAGGGATAGGGTTAGGGTTAGGGTTAGGGTTGGGTTAGGGTTAGGGTTAGGGTTAGGGTTAGGGTTGGGATAGGGTTAGGGTTAGGGTTAGGGTTAGGGTTGGGTTAGGGATAGGGTTAGGGTTAGGGTTAGGGTTAGGGTGGGGTTAGGGATAGGGTTAGCCAATCACAGACAGAGTAGGGCGAGTCTTGGCGTGGCCATAGTAGGATTCGTAAATTCGCTTCCCGGCTGCCCCCCCCCGAATAGGCTACAGTACAGCTAGCAGTCAAGTACACACACACACAATTACGAGGATGAATTGTGGACGTAACTTGATATGCACAACTTGAAACCTCTCACCCGTTTGCTGGTAGGTGCAGGTGAAAGTTCGTCGACAGTTGTGTGCATGTGGTTGACATTTATCCATGAGGAATCTGGCAGGCATCGTGAAAAACATGCTATTGTCAACAGTGCGCCAACAAACAGGAAACTGGTACGACCGCTACACTAGAAACCGGAAGTCAGTGGACTACACTTATGCAGAGTGTATTACCTCCCTGGGTTTCACGTATGAGTCGTATATGCTAATTTCCCATGACAAAATTACCAAACTGTTAGCCCGCCAAGTGACATGCTAATGGGGAACCGCTATGTAACAATAGGATTGTTGTTCCTAGTTTGTGTTGTTCTGGGGAGCAATTAAGAGTGCGACACCAGACCACAAGTAATGCTGGCTAGCGCTGATTTTAAGCGCGGACTGTAAGTTAATGAAGTCAAAAGTAAGCAGGGGCAAGTGCTTTACCACTAAAACCACCATGGGCGGTCAAAATGACGGCCGGTTTCTAAACTCTATATTGTGTCAAGATAAATAAAAGTTGAGATATTAACGCATTGCATATGTTAGCATGTCTGTTATGAAACTAACTGACACCACAATTAACATTTTAACAACTTTAATGCTATTTTTCACACAATGTAAAATGGCCGCCGTCCAACGCCTGTAAATGCTGCAGCGCCTCGGTGGTAGTCGTGGTGCGTCTGTAACCAGACATGTTGGACATCATCACACATCAAGTTGAGACTATTTCTCTCCACTGGAGGGCGCTAGTGAGTTTCTAGGACAGAGCAACGAACTTCACGAAGGAAATGACGCCACCAACACACGTCATAAATAGTGACGTGACACGTTATTTTGGATCCCACCGCTTTTCTTGGGACTCTGCCTCTGATTGGCCAGCACTCGTTGCCTCCGTTGGTTGGGTTGGTAAGGGTTAGGGTTAGGGCGGGGTTAGGGTTGAGTTTAGCTAATCAGAGGGTCTTCCTGGAATCCTCGCGCCTGGATGCTACGCAGGGCGCGTCTTGCCAAGAAAAGCGGCTGGGATCCATAATAACGCTGCCGTGACGCGCACGACGCCGTGCACATTACGCGCCGTCATTTTGACGGCTCGTGGTCGTTTTCATGGTGTGCAATTGATCTAAAAGCAATTTTAATGCAAATACGTGCAATTTTAGGCTTAGAAACTTTTAAAATCCAAAACGGTCAAAATGACGGCCTTGGTCGTTCTAGCGCAGGGGTGGGCAATCCAGGGCCAGCGCGCGCGTGTGTGAAGGTTTTTGCTCCAACCAAGCAATTACACACCCGTGCGTCCTGATCAAGTTCCTCAGCAAAGACGCTACAGGTTGCTGAGGGGGGGTCAGGTGTGTAACTGCTTGGTTGGAGCAAAAACCTTCACCCCGCACGCACACACGCACCGCCCCCTGCTGGATAAGACCGCCCACCGCTGTTCTAGCGCGTTCCGGCCACTCTGCACAGCTTAGGAAGAGCAGAACGGAAATGAAACACGGCATGTTCCGGTTTTACGCGCCACAGTTCCGTGACGTTGCGGACGTGACGTAGGGGCTAACGGCTCAACGCCGTGCGTGCGGTGTTTTCTGTACGCGCTCCCTCGGCAGGTGTGCGCGAGGAACGCCTGGCTCGTTGGATGCGACCGATCCAAGGGGTTCAAAGTTCACCACGTCAACGACGCCGCCTCCCAAATATCGGCCAAAGAACGTTGCACAGCGTCCCTCTCTGCACCTCCCCCCACCCCACCACCACCACCACCCCTCCTCCTCCTCCTCCAGAATAAAAGTATGCCTCCTCTCCACAGCGCGGGAACCTCTCCTCCTCCTCCTTTTTTTTCTCCTTTTTGCAGACGCACGCTTGTTTTGCAGTTGATGAAGTGACTTCAAATGGTTTTATGTGCTCCAGGATGATGAATTCCCCTCGGCACGTAAATGACCGTAGCAAAAGATCAGTCCTCCTCCCCGGAGGAGGAGGAGGAGGAGGAGGAGGAAAAAAAACAAACGTGGCAGATTCGGAGTAACATTCCGCATGAGCGCGGAGTGACTTTGTGCGGTGAGATGCCGGCTCAGACATACCCTAACTATGTGTTTCACAAACAGTTTGACAGAAAACCACCATTTTCTTGTCACTCGTCAAAGACGCACAAAAAAAAGAGGAAAGAAAGAACAAGAAACTCCGCTTTGAACGTCGGCTAAATTTGTTTTTTTGTTTTCTTTCTTTCTTTTTCTTCTTCTTCTCGTTTTCTTTCCGTCCGCATCTGCGCGCGTTCGGCTCAGTATTCCAGATATCATCAAGAGCAGATGGTCTCGAGGCAAAACAAACATCAGAGGAGGATGGGAACGAGAGAGAAAGAGAGAGAGAGAGGGAGAGAGAGGGAGGGAGGGAGAGGGAGAGAGAGGGGTGAATAGAAGAAGAAGAAGAAGAGGGGAGCACGAGGGAGCCGTAGTCCCGTATTTCCCGTCAAGCAGTTGGAGATGAACCGCAGATGTTTGCGGACAGAAGAAGCGGCCGCCGCGCGGGGATCAGATTCATCTCAGCGCGCGCGGGCGAGCTGCTCCTGCTCCTCCGCGAGGCGCATTCCCAAAAACAGGATGTCTGGACGAGCAGGTTCAGCGCACGTTGGAGAGCCCCCAGATCTGAAACCTGGTCTCAAGACCGGGACGTTCAGGTGCTGCAGGTTTCCATGCAACCGCCTTGTGTTTTTGAACATCTTTGAACCGTACTTGGAGGAAGGGAGGGGACTTGCTAGCCTGGGGTGATCCACCCACCCCCCCCCACCCCACCCTAACCAGGGCATTTGTCGCCGAGCTGGAGGAGAAGCCCCCCCCCCCCCCGCCGCCGCCGCTTCTCCTGGAATTTCCTCTCATCTGCGCAGTGACTCAGAAATATGGCGCGCTCGTCCTGCTGCCAGCGCGCTGCCCCTCCGCGCTCGGCGAAGAATGCCAATAATGTCGAGAGGCTGTTTTCTTTTTTTAATAGTGGACCATGTGGCACCAGCACAGAACCCCCCCCACCACCACCACCACCCTCACCCCCATCCCCCATCCCCCATCCAATATGACAAGTGTCTGGTTAAGACCGCCGAATGACTGAGATTCAGAATGTTGGCCTCGAAACGTCAACATGTTTTAGCTTGTGTGTGCGTGCGTGAGTATGTGTGCGTGTGTGCGTGAGTATGTGTGCGTGTGTGTGTTTGTGCACGTCATCAATTCCCATTGGCTTACAAAAATGCAGACTTTGCTACGACTTTTCTCCATCTATCTGTTTCACAGCACAATGCCAGTTGTGCTCTCTCTCTCTCTCTCTCTCTCTCTCTCTCTCTCTCTCTCTCTCTCTCTCTCTTTCTCTCTCTCTCTCTTTCTCTCTCTCTCTCTCTCTCTCCCCCCCTCTCTCGACACCTGCAGGTAGTAGTAAACACACAGCAGAGCAGAACAAAGCGGGTCATGACTTCCCAATAAGAGGCAGAACAAACAACCACCCAGTGGCATCATTCCCAGCAACTGTAGCCCCGCCCCCGCCCCCACAAACTCCCCCAACACACACACACACACACACAAAATGTTAACAGTGGTTTAAACTGCCATTGTATGTCATTCTCAAACACACGCACACGCACACGCACGCACGCACACACACAGCCTCTCAGCCTCAGTAAGTCAATAACAATCAAGCTGCCACAAAAGCAAACACAAAGAATTTGCAGCATGCAGCTCCCACCTAATACATCACTGCTTGCAGGTCAGCAAAATAAGGACGACTGTGTGTGTATGTATGTATGCGTGTGCGCATGCGTGAGAATGACAAAATGGCAGTTCAAACCATTTTTCACATTGTGCGTGTGTGCATGTGTGCATGTGTGCATATGTGCATGTGTGTGTGCATGTGCGTGTGCGCGTGTGCGTGCGCGTGTGCGTGCGTGTGTTTGCAGATGACTGCGTACTGCTGCCGCCATTGGCACGCCAGCAGCTCCAATGCAAATGGAGGTATTAATTTTAACACCACAGGGAAGAAGAATGCTAATGGCGGTGGTGGAAAAAGGCAGAAGCAGCAACTGCGGCCGGTCTGGTCGAAGCCCAGCGGCTCCCAGCGCATATTTGTTAGGTCGCAGAATCGAGCCCGAATGAAATAACAGTACTCGGTCAATACATGCAAGTGGGACGGCCTTCAAAGTAAACACACACACACACACACACCGTAAATAACGCACACATCGTGTCACGTGTCTGAAGAAGAAGAAGAAGAAGAAGGCAGCAGCCTCTTCCTTCTGAAACCGGCTGACGCGATCGATAATCGATCGGGTCCGAGGGAGGGTGGGAGCGGGTCGGCCCAACGTCTCGACGGGAGTCGTGGAAATTTCTCCTTTCTTTCTTTCTTTTCTTCCAGAAAACACACAAAAAAAAGAAACACAAACATTCTGCATTTCTTTTTTAACTTTTAAAAGATCGTCCCCCCCACCCCCCTCACCCCCACCCCCCCACCCCCCCCCAGTAAAAACTTTATTTGAAACCAGATGTGAAAAGCCACATTCTTTTCATTACGCTCTTAAGTCGGGCCACATTTCGTGTTGGCGCTCCGAGGAGCTTCTCCTGCTCCGGCATGTGATGAACAGTAGAACCCGCGTCAGAGACCAGCCGGGACGCTGCCCGGGACGGACACACACACACACACAAAAAACCCCTCCACACAACAAACAAACAAACAAACAAACACAATTTAGCTTAGAATCGGGAGCTTTTTAGTGGTCGAAATCCAACGAAAAGTCGCCGCCCCCTCCAGCACGCAGCAGTGCAACACAAACACAGAAACACATCCAAAAACTACAACAACACATACACCCAGACTAACACACGTATCCAGACTAAACAAAAGATAAAATCAAATAAACGAATAAATAAAATCACTGTCCAAGAGAAAGAACGCCGGCCAGGATGACTGTTATAACTGCCGGTCTGCATGGGCTAGCAGTTAGCTTAGCCTGCCCCGCTTCCTCGTCCTGTCACACCGCCCTCGGTGTTTCCTCCTCGGGAGCAGCTCCAGGCAGGGCCCGTGGTCCCTGGGCCCACCGGAGGAGGCAGACCAAGCTCCCCCAGCCAGACACCCTCGACGCACCTCCCCACACTCCACACAGTGACACCAAAAACACCGCCCTCGGTGTTATCAGAACTGCCGGTCTGCATGGGCTAGCAGTTAGCTTAGCCTGCCCCGCTTCCTCGTCCTGTCACACCGCCCTCGGCGTTTCCTCCTCGGGCGCAGCTCCAGGCAGGGCCCGTGGTTCCCGGGCCCACCGGAGGAGGCAGACCAAGCTCCCCCAGCCAGACAGCCTCGAGGCACCTCCCCACACTCCACACAATGACACCAAAACCACCGCCCTCTGTGTTATCGGAACTGCCTGTCTGCATGGGCTAGCAGTTAGCTTAGCCTGCCCCGCTTCCTCGTCCTGTCACACCGCCCTCGGTGTTTCCTCCTCGGGCGCAGCTCCAGGCAGGGGCCCGTGGTCCCTGGGCCCACCGGAGGAGGAAGACCAAGCTCTCCCAGCCATCAAACGAAGACAAACTCAGACGCAGACGTGGAGGAAGACCCTGCATGGACGGCAGTGGGTGAGATCGCCGCAAACGTGAATTCGCGCCGCCATCTTCCCACACCGGAAGCGGGAAAATCAAAGCGGCCATGGCACAGGCAAACCGGCACCACGTGTTATGTTTTCCATCAAGAACACCTGAGACCACAATCCTGAAGGTTTACCTGCAAACGAGTGTAACATTGCACGATCTCCATCACCTGCTGTTAACAACAGCAGCTAAGACACACAAGTGTGAATCCTGAAGGTGTCTGCAGCTGCTCATTTCATCTTTTTCACGTCTTCCTCGCAGCAACACATTTGAGGAAGGCTGCAGCAGGTATAATGGTGAGATTCGCGCGGACGCAAAGTTGTGTTGACGAATGAGCGCAAAACACCTGAGCCGCCAGCTTCTGCAGCGTGCACCGCTGCAGCTCTTCTTCTTCTTCTTCTTCGTTTCTCATCCAGCTGCAAGATGACAGCGCGTGGCAGCGAAGGAAAAATGTTGATATGGAAATCAGCCTAAAGAGCGCAAACAGCTGCTTTTGACAACCACCCGTGCATTTTGCGCATGTGGACACACACACACACACACGCACACACACACACACACACACACACACACACAATACATACTAGAACACATCCACCTACATGAACACAAACCCAGACATGCCTCATCTTCTGTTGACCTCACTCTTTTACGCACACACACACATGCGCAAACACACACACACACACACACACACACACACACTACATACTAACACGTACTAACACACATCCACCTACATGAACACAAACCCAGACATGCCTCATCTTCTGTTGACCTCATACTTTTACGCACACACACACATGCGCAAACACACACATACACACACACACACACACACACAATACATACTAACACACACACACAGAAAATACATCCTAACACATCCACCTACATAAACACAAACCCAGACATAACTCATCTTCTCTTGACCTCACTCTTTTATGCACACACACACACACACACACACAATACATACTAACGGACATCCACCTACATAAACACAAAACCCAGACATACCTCATCTTCTGTTGACTTCACGCTTTTACGCACACACACATACATGCGCAGACACACACACACACATACACACACACACACATTACATATTGACACACATCCATCTACATAAACACAAACCCAGACATTCAAGTTTTCTATTGACTTCACTCTGTTATGCGCGCGCATGCGCACACACACACACACACACACACACACACGCCAGCCAGAGAAACAACACAACCAGCGGGCCTCTCGCCTCAGTCTGGAGGAATGCGGCAGGGGTGCTCGGGGAGAAGTCAGCTGATTGTTCCTCATCTGGGTTATTACCGCTGCAATACCTTATTAGGCCCGCAGGTCGATGCCGCCCTCATTACTGCCCCGGGGCTGATGGTAATTAACTGCTAATGTGTGTAGAAGAGTCCCCTGGCGGGGCGGGGCGGTGCTGAGGCAGGCCTCTCCCCGAGGAGACCCACACCCGGCTCTCTTATGGATTCACCTCCAACCAAAGCGGTATGGCGCCGTGTTCTGAACGGGCTACCGGTGGGGAGTTAAGCTGCAAGGAGCAGGGAGGCGCGGAGTAAAACCCTTTCATCCGGGGTTTTATTTCGTCTCGAACTTACTGATAACGGTGATGACGTCACGTTTCAAACACATTTCTGTTAACTCGGAAGTTGTGTGACGGAATTCCATCGCAGGATTTGTCGCAAATGATGGATTGGGATTCACGTCATGCTCATTTTATGGTTGCCCCCCTCCCCAATTGCATCCGGCCAGTTACCCCGCTCTTCCGGGCCGTCCCGGTCGCTGCTCCACCCCCCTCTGCCGACCCGGGGAGGGCTGCAGACTACCAAGTGCCTCCTCCCATACCTGTGGAGTCACCAGCCGCTTGCTTTCACCTGACAGTGAGGAGTTTCGCCAGGAGGACGTAGCGCGTGGGAGGATCACGCTATTCCCCCTCCCCCCCCGAACAGGCGCCCCTATCGACCAGAAGAGGCGCTAGCGCGGCGACCAGGACACACACCCACATCCAACACGGCCAATTGGGTCTGTAGGGACGCCCGACCAAGCCAGAGGTAACGCGGGGATTCGAACCGGCGATCCCCGTGTTGGTAGGCAACGCTACGCCCCCCACAGGCCCCATTCCACGGTTGCTTCTGACAGCGGCAGTCACATCTAGTCTGCGTGGCGTGGTGGAAAACCCGGCAGTAAACATCAGCCCGGGAGCCCGGTCGTGATGAATCGACGCGGCGCTCGGATCGCCGCGCATTTCCACACCGCTCCGCCGGCGCAGCCGTGAAACCCGGCGCGGCTTCTGCCAGTGCGCCGTCACAGCGCATCAGAGGCTGCGGGGAGAAGCGCGGATTATTTATGCAGATCCTCGGCCGAGGAGAACAATGAGGAAGTGGGAGCCAGTTGGTTAAAGATAACAAAAAGTTTATTCCCTGTAGGGGTGAGGTCTGGGAAGCCAGATGTTCCGAAGCCTCACACAACACACACACGCACGCGCACGCACACACACGCACACACAGTGCGTGCGTGCGTGTGCGTGCGTGTGTGTTTCACAGGCACAAAGGCATTTCTTGATCTACTGGCCAGATGTGGCCGGTCCCTGCCAATCCAGACGCGGACGTTTACTCACCCACATGCGCAGAAAACTGGATCTCACCTCGACCAGGTCCTAATGAATTCGAGTCCATATCTCGCAGGACCTGGAGCGCCGCCACTGAGCGACATGTTATTTGCCCCGTCATGCACCGTGACCCCATAAAGGAAGGGATTTCACAGGAACTCCTCATCTTGACAGACACGGTATACATATGACGTCAGGACTTGGACATCTAATGAGCTGTTGTTGTATTGCTTTTTTTTCCCCTTCTTCTTCTTCTACGTCCGGCGGCGGCGGCGTGTTTTTGGCCTCTCTCTTCGGAGTCTTATCCGAGGCTAGGCTTTGGTCTTTGGCTCTGCACGTCGGACTTTACAGCAGATCCTCCACTTGAGAGGAATACCGGCTCGGGCACGTCCCCCATACGTCCCCGTGCGTTTCTATTATCGTCTTCGCCTCATGCGGGTGTGCAAGGTCCCGGATGACGGATCTCAGTGGAGATGGATGGTCTCCTACCTAGAACTTCACTACAAAATACATATACATTAAGTGCATGAACCCCCCCCCACTCACTTTTTCTCCCCAAATTATATCCGGCCAATTACCCCACTCTTCCGAGCCGTCCCGGTCTCTGCTCCACCCCCTCTACCAATCCGAGGAGGGCTGCAGACCACCACATGCCTCCTCCCATACACGTGGAGTCGCCAGCCGCTTCTTTTCACCTGACAGTGAGGAGTTTCACCACGGGGGCGTAGCGCGTGATCCTCCCCCCCCCCGAACAGTGCCCCGACCGACCAGAGGAGGCGCTAGTGCAGCGACCAGGACACACACCCACATCCGGCTTCCCACCCGCAGACACGGCCAGTTGTGTCTGTAGGGACGCCCGACCAAGCCGGAGGCAACGCGGGGATTCGAACCGGCGATCTCCGTGTTGGTAGGCAACGGAGTAGACCGCTACGCCACCCGGACGCAGCTTTGCGGCAACATTGTTTTGTTTTTGTTTTTTTTTTGTTTTTTTTAATCTCGCTGTCAGGCTGCACGCGGAGAACGGAGGAGGATGATTGACAAGGTGATTAGCGGTAAATAAACACGTATCTCTTCACAGCTAATTTGCAGGTTCTCTTAACTGCGATCGACTATCTGACAGAAAACCCGCCGGTCGGAGTCTCAGAATCCCATTAAGCACCCACCAGGGGCGCGTTCCTGTTTCGTGTGGTTAGTCCACCTTCTGCAAGATTCCCAGATTAAGAAAACAAAACAGAAAGAGACCTGCTGCAGCAGCGGGTGGGTGGGTGGATGGATGGATGGATGGGTGGATGGGGGTGGACGCCGCAGGCTTGCTCTTTTTGTCCAGCGCCGCCCGTGGAGAGCTGGCGCGCGCACAGATATACGTGAGCCCTATGCGTGATTTATACAGCTGATGCATTCATACAGAATGCTCGGCCGTTTCGGAGCCCTCCATTGTGGCCGTTTCGACGCCCACGTCGTTCACATGCACGGGCTCGATGACGTCAGTGTGGCACGGACCATACGTCACACGTGTCCGTCAGTGGAATGTGTTGGTCCAGGACAGCTTGTCCTGTCTGAGAGGAGATATTTGCTATTAGAACATGGCTGTTCGTGCGTGTGTGTGCGTGTGTGTGTGTGTGTGTGTGTGTGTGTGTGTGTGTGTGTGTGTGTGTGTGTGTGTGCGTGCGTGCGTGCGACCCTTCCATTCTGCAAATCTTCCTGATATGTTTGTGTGTGAACGTGCATGTGTGCATATACTGCATGCACGTGTTTAGCTCTGTGTGTGTGTGTGTGTGTGTGTGTGTGTGTGTGCGTGTGTGTGTGTGAACGTGCATGTGTGCATATACTGCATGCATGTGTTTAGATGTGTGTGCGTGTGTATAAATGCGTGTGTTATCTCCTGGACGCATCCGAAGTTGTATCTGTCTTCACCTGCGTGCGTGCGTGCGCGCGCGTATGTATCGCGTGTGTTCTCACACATGTGTGCACAGCACGGGTGTGTGTGTGCACGCGGTCCTGCATGCGTGCATTTGTCGATGGCATGGGGATCCATCTGTGTCAGGTTAACCCAATGGGAGCCTCTCCCAGCAGGTAGTCCTGGGGGGCCTAAATCATCTGGAAGGCCAGAAGCGTGAAATCCTTCCAGGCTTGGACAGATGTCTCCACCCCCCCCACCTCCCCTCCCACCCCAACCCACCCACCCTCCATCCACCTACCTCACTCCGAAGCCCACTGCAGCCCTCTTGGACCTTAAAGACCTTTAAAGACCTCTTGACGCAGACTCTGGCTCGGCGCAAACGCCCCTAAAACAAAGGCCAGGCCGCAGCCAGGACGAAGACCGACTAAGATTCTTCAAAGCCTGCTCTCTGGAAAGACTGGAATCCTACCGGACTGCACAGAGTTTAAACTTTTTTTTTTTTTTTTTGGAGTTTAAGTGTTGAGTTATACAAAAAGGTGCAAATGGTATTCCTATCGTGCATGCAACAGGACTTTGACAGCTAAAGATATTCCAACGTTGCCATCTTGGGGTGTCCCCGTCTGGATATTTCAGGTATAAATACCCCAACTTTCAACAACATGACCACCCAACATTTGGTCCGACCGGATGTAACGTGCAAAACACCGACACCACCCCTGGCCCAGGTAGGGGAGTAGGTAGACTGGCGGTCAGCACCCCAAATCCGAGGAGCAAAACCCTTAATTAAAGGACATGGCGTCATTTCACTGGTCGAGCCCAAATCCACAAATCCTCGTGATCCCGATCCCTTTTTTCCGAAACCTCGCCGAGATCGGGTCAACCTCGGGCCAGCATACCCTGGCGGTCAGGCTTTGACAAAGTAAAAGAGCAAATGAGAGAGGATGACAGCAGCGCCGGCCTTTGTGACCCCGAGAGACTATCGGCACTGACCAGGACCCTCCACAGACGCTGAAATTAGGACTGGCCCACGCTCAAAGGAAGCTTTTTTTTTGCAGTTTGACCCTAAAACGCTGATTCAGTGATTAAACGTTACCAAGCATCAATTTGTGGATTGTTCTGAATGCGCTTCGACTCTGACGTGACTCCAATGGGACGCCAACAGATGGAAAGAAGTAATTGACCCTGTGCAAGGGTGTGCTGCTGTGTGTGTGTGTGCGCGCGCACTTCTGTAGGTGTCTCTCATGCATGGGTGCATGCACGGGGTGCAGTGCATGCACGGGCATCTCTCGTGCAAAGGGTGTGCACGTAAGGCAACTTCCGGTGCAGCGCGTGACTCGAAAACCTCCCTTAGAAGTGGATAATTGACGCTGTGCAAGGCGTTGTGCTCGCGTGTGTGCACTTCTGTAGGTGTCTCTCATGCATGGGTGCATGCACGGGGTGCAGTGCATGCACGGGCATCTCTCGTGCAAAGGGTGTGCACGTAAGGCAACTTCCGGTGCAGCGTGTGACTCGAAAACCTCCGTTAGAAGTGGATAATTGACGCTGTGCAAGGGGTTGTGCTCGCTTGTGCGCACTTCTGTAGGTGTCTCTCATGCATGGGTGCATGCACGGGGTGCAGTGCATGCACGGGCATCTCTCGTGCAAAGGGTGTGCGCGCAAGGCAACTTCCGGTGCAGCATGTGACTCGAAAACCTCCCTTAGAAGTGGATAATTGACGCTGTGCAAGGGGTTGTGCTCGCGTGTGCGCACTTCTGTAGGTGTCTCTCATGCATGGGTGCATGCGTGGGTGTCACGCGAGGCAACCTGTGGTGCAGCACGCGACTCGAAAACCTCCGTTAACCTCCGCCGGGGAAGAGGAGCTGTGTAAGCCGAGCGCACGCGGGCAAGCGGCGGGGCAGATTCTCCGAATAAACTCTGTTGGTTTTGGTGCACCGGGTGTAAAATAAGATTGATTAAAAGCTCAGTTCCTGGGCTTTTTTTTTATTATTTTTTTTATTTTTTTTATTTTTTTACCACATCCTGACCTCCGCGCCTAGAAATTATATTCTCAAATTTTGTGAAACTTTTTTTTTTTTTGCGAGGCTTGTTAACGTGTTTTTCTTGGCCGGCGCGGGAACCTGGAAGTGGCTGTTCTAACTGCTTTACCATTAAGGTACCGTTGAGCAAAGCGGTCGAATCCCGCCGGTTCGGGCGGAAGTACCCCGGCGTCCTTATAGCAGCGCAGCACTGGTTTGTGCGTTACTGGGCAGCTCCCAGTGGCCAAACGGTAGGAGGCTGCCGCTGTGTTGGACAGCTCCCTGGTGTTAATATGTGTAACTGAAGGAGTCTGCTGAAAATAAAGCATACACCAAGGAGCGTATCTTCTGTCGATAGAAGAAGAAAAAAAAATAGAGGAGGTTACAGGGAAACCCGACCAGTGTGGTTTTAATCAACTAAAGTGGAGCCGCTCTATTCCAAAGAAAATACAGGGCGGGAGAGGAGGTGGGGTGGGGGGAGGGAGGAGGGAGAGGAAAGAAAATAGCGCAGATAGAAATGACTCACAAGACAGACACAGTGAGAGATAAGGCTGAATTTAGGCCGCGCGCACGCACACACACACACACACACACGCCTCCTCCCCCCCATCACGTCACGACAAAACTCCTGAACTCCCCACTGATCTGAACCGTGCGCACGCACTCTTGACACACAAATACAGACGTACGCAGGCGTGCGTGTGCAGACGGACAGACAGGCCAGCAGGTGGGCACATGTGGCCGTGTACACCGCACACACGCACGCACACACATGCACGCGCACACACACACACACACACACACACACACACACACAAGGCGATGTTGTGGAACATTTTAACGCACAGAACCGGCGCGTTATAGAAAGCAGAGGAGAGGCGAGAGCCAAACGCGCATCGGTAACGCCACACGTTCGATCCCAGCGAGGGCGCAGACGCACGGGGGGGAAACGACGTCCGCTTATCTTCAAGACGACATCGTGGTCACAACGTTCGCGCGCGTTGAGACGCGTTACCGTGTAGACAGGGGCGCGTCCGCGGTTTCCTCTTCCGTTCCAAGACGCGCCGCGCGTAAAACGCGCCAGCGCGGCGCAATTGAAATAATTCTTGTTTGGCGTTTTCTAAGGTTACCGGACGGACTGTGTTCGATTCCGCAGGGGCCGCCGAGACGGCGGGATACGTTGTCACGTACAAATACAGCACACTCAGCTGTCACTCGGACGTTACCTGCGATTTCCCTCCGTTTTTCCGGCTCTCGTTCCGATGTTCCAACTGATTAGACCTTCTCATATCTGCACAGCAAACCCAGCGAAATATTTACAAACACCGCTTTTTATGGGGGGGGGAGTGGAGGGGGGGGAAGGCTGGGTTCCTCTTTTGAACAGTAGATTTGATTTCAGGAGCCGGGGCAGAGACGCTCTCATTTGGGTTTCCTCCTGGTTTCCTGTGCGTTGGAGGCTCCCCGTACCAGCTGATTGAGGTGGTGTTATGATTCTGGACTAGGTGGCTGAGACGCGGGGCCCTAATAGGTTGCAGCTGGGCCTGTGTGTCTGCATTAAGTCCTCAAGTGGAAAAGTGGCTGCAAAGTCAAACCACCTGGCCCCGGCCTCGCAGCTGGGGAGGTGTGAGGTGGTGGTGGATGGAGGCGAAGCGTGGAAACCCTCAGCCCCTCGCGAGGAGGCTCCGACGAGAGAGAGAGAGAGAGAGAAAAAAAAGAAAAAAAACACACGCCGGCCTGTGTAATCTCGTCGAGCGCTACTTGGAACTAGCGCCAATTACAACCCCCCCCCACCTCCCCCTCCCCCCGCCGCCGCCATCACTGCGGTGTCTTTATCCGCTGCAAAAAAAGCCGTATGGAACTGGCCTACTTTACGCGGAGAAAAATACGCGCGTCTACGACTTATCAGCGAGGCTCTGATGCGGATTTACCACCTTCTTCGCGGGCTTATTAATGGACTGAGTTTGCGCGTATTTCCTGCTTCGACTCTATCAACATCCCAACCCCCCTCCGCAAGCCGAGAGGGGGGGAAGTGGAGCGGGCCTTACACGGTGGCCATTTTAGGAGTCCCCGGAGCTGTTCAAACCGGAGTGCACGTTCACTCGAGAAGGGATCTGCAGCCCCTCGGTGGGGAAAAAAAGAGAGAGAGGACTAAACATGTTTAACAGGCCGAATTTGAACTGCCCCGCGGGAGGCCGCGCAACTACCTGCCAGCCGACGGAACATTTGATCCTCCAAAAGGAGCCATCAACGCTCCTGCGTCCAAGTGCTCATGCGGGTCTAATATGCAGCGATCGCGGCGCTGCGGTATTCTGCAGACCTTGGCAATATTTGAACACATTTCTAAAAGTTGAAAGATAAAGCACGAGGATCACAAACCCCCTCTCCCCCTCCCCCCCTCCGCTTATGCATCCTGCTGCTGCTGCTGCAGCAGCTAACAATGGCTGTTTTGTTCGCCTTCATGTTGCACCCTCGCACAACAGTCTCGCTACAGACGGGGGGCGGGGATGGGTGGGGATGGGTGGGGGGGGTGGTGGTGGTGGGGGGTGATCATTCTTTCGCAGGGAACATGGCAGGGGAGGGGGAATCCGATGCCAAGATGTTATGCGTGTCCGGCACGATACCCCGCTGCAGCAAATAGACCTCGGCACGTCATGTCCCGTCGCAGCCTCTGCACGCCGTAGCACGCGCGTAACATACGTTAATACGCGTTTTTTGAATAAAGAATCCCCGTGACAGCGCTCGTGCGTGTAGCCACGTCCCATTAAAGGTGCCATCCGTAATGGCGCGCACCGCCATGTGCGCTGCGACAACAATAGCGCCCCGCTGAAAAGACACGTGACGTCAACGGTGTGGATTTAATTGGGGAAACGGAGGCAACCGGAAGTCCCGGATGGAGCTGCCGGCGATGCGGCGCTGCAGGTTTTCTCATTCACGCGTAGTGAAGCCAACGACGTTTAGCAAGTCTGACCAAGCCTGCGGCAGAAGCGGGTGTTTCTGCCGCTGGGAGCGTCAACAGCAGTTTGTACCTTTAAAGGTGACGCACTCTGCGGGCGTCCGGGTGGCTTGGCGGTCTGTTCCCTTGCCTACCGACACGAAGGTCGCCGGTTCGAATCCCCGCGTTACCTCCGGCTTAGTCGGGCGTCCCTACAGACACAACTGGCCGTCTGTGGGTGGGAAGCCGGATGTGGGTGTGTGTCCTGGTCCCGGCGCTAGCGCCTCCTCTGGTCGGTGGTGGAACTGGGGGGGGGGATAGCGTGATCCTTCCACGCGCTACGTCCCCCTGGCGAAGCTCCTCACTGGCGGGTGAAAAGAAGCGGCTGGTGACTCCACATGTATGGGAGGAGGCATGATGTGGTCGTCTGGAGCCCCCCCCCCTGGATCGGCAGAGGGGGTGGAGCAGCGACCTGGACGGCTCGGAAGAGTGGGGTAATTGGATGAATGCAATTGGGGAGAAAAAGGGGGTGTGTGGTACCCGGTGGTACCAGCGCTGCTGTGTGTGACTGTGAGGAGATAGCAAGAATATTAAAGTATGTGTGACGATGAATCTGCTGTCTGACGTCAGCTGGAACATGGCTGTTTGGAGGTGAATTTATTATTTATATATTTGGATGTACAGACCGGGCCAAAAAAAACAATTCAATAAGCAGGAAAATATAGAATCTATCTCTACGTGACGTATTTATGCACATGTAAATATTAATAAACCCAATTTTTTTCCATTACCTTACTGCTGCCACAGCTTATGTAAAAACATGCATGCAATTCGTTTAGCCCTGAATTCACTCGTTTACAGATTTCAGATCAGTAAGCGGACAACAAAAATCATGCATAAAATAAAGAAAACAGGTGAAAATTGAGATATTTTCATATTTCACTATTCCTTATCTGGAGTTTGACGGCTTTCAATCCTTTGACAAAAAATGACAACACTAGCAGGACCCTGCGCACGCGCGCACACGCACACGCACACAAATTAATAAGAAAAGACGAAAACAATCAGCATCGTCAGACTAATTCCGGAAAATCCAACATCTGTTTTCTGACACGCACACGGCGCACACCAGACGCACGGAGCGGCGTGCCTTCCCCCTCTGCAGCTTCGTGCGCGCGGCCCCGCGCGCCGGGAGGGACAGTGCCACACTGTATCCATCACGGCGTGTTTCCACAGGGCCCGCGCTCGGCCCTGGCTGGGAAACGGCGCGCAGCTGATGAGCTGGTGAAAGCTATTTATGAGGATCCTCAAAACCAGCTAAGCAGATCACTAGCAGATGACTCTGACGCAGAGGCGCTCCCGCGTCTTTTTTTTTTCCTTTCTTTCTTTCCGTGATAGCACTTAGCACGTCATCCCTCAGCTGACGTTAAGAGGGCGCATCTACAGCAGACCTGGATCTCAACCGTGTCTACCGTCGAGGCAAGATTCGAGTCAGCCTTGTCTCCACTTCCATTTGGGACTCTCGCTGCGGATTAGGACGAGTTTCTCCAGGTGGGTGGGGGAGAAGATGCGCTACTGCCCTGGCTAATCTGTTAGCGTCACGTTGTCACGCTGTGGGAAAGGTCTCGGTGCGCACCGAGGGGGCTCTTCTCTCTTGGCGGGCGCCATTTTGAAAGTCTTTCTAAAGCCACTGCCGCACACTGTAAATGCTGCAAGTTTAGCTTACTTAAAAACAATTAGGAAACACATTATATTTAGGAAAAGTAAGTAAATTAACTTGATTGTGTCAAGTTATGTGAAATTATTTTGTGAAATTAACTTGACACAATTTCACATAACTTGACACAATCAAGTTAATTTACTTATTTTGTGAAATTAACTTGACACAATTTCACATAACTTGACACAATCAAGTTAATTTACTTATTTACTTATTTTGTGAAATTAACTTGACAATTGTGTCAAGTTAATTTCACAAAATAATTTCACATAACTTGACACAATCAAGTTAATTTACCTACTTTTCCCAAGTATAATCGGTTTCCTAATTGTTTTTAAGTAAATTTAACTTTTGGAAATTCCAGTGCACTGCTTTAAAAGCACTTTTAAAATGGCGCCAGCCAAGAGAAAAAGAGCCCCTTGGTGTGCACGAGAACTCCCCCCTCACCCCAGTTTCCTAATGTATTTAAGTACACTTAACTTTTAGAATATACAGTGTAGTGACTTTAAAGTTGCAATAAACCTAATAAAAACTACAAAATGCTACAAGTGACTGCTCATAATTACCACAGGGTTCCCACTCATTTTGGAAAACCTGGATATTCGTGGGACAGATTTCCAGCCATGGAAAACACGATCACAAAAAAATGATCAAATGTGGTGGGAAATATTACTGAGGTCATGGAATTTGTGAAATGGTATTTTTACCTGCAGACGCTGCACATCTTTCGCAGACCTTTTAGCTGTGACTGCATATTCTATACATATTATCAGCCGCTGAGGTTGCACCTTTAAATTTGGGCAGTATGGGAGACTGTCGAGGCTTCCGCTGATAGTTAACACCGACTAACGCGTCCTGCCCTGAGCAAAGGCTGCCATGTATATAGCCCAGCAAAAAAGTTGTGGAAAACTTCCTTGAAAAGTCCTGCAAAACGATCTCGTAAAACAAGGGTGGGAATTCTGTGCTAGTGCATTGCACTGACTTTAACGTTGTAAAGTGCATGCTTAGCCTGCACGCGATGTCAGGGAAATGCACCAGCGTGCATCCACCGCAAATCCAAACTTGCTGACCGTGCTAAGAGGAGTGACATCCTGGTTGTCTGGCGTGATCTCCTTGAACAGACCACCTCTGAGGAGTTAGGGCTGCGTGGATCTGGTGCATCTTGTTTTTTTACCGAGACAGCCGCAGCCTCTCTTTTTTCTGCACGTCATTAATTACAATATATGCTAATAGGAACCAACGTTAGCTGCTGGCTGGCTAGCTGGCTAGCTGGCTAGCTTTGCCGTTCTGCTGCAGGTGCTGGTCGGGCAAAAATCCCTACAAGGAAGGGAAAAGGATTTCAAGCAAGCACGAGCAGAGATGACGTACATATGTCAGAGTAAGTTACTGTGAGGAGATGGAGGAGTGACAGTGAGAGAGAGCGGTGAGTGAGTATCTGCTCTTTTGTCATGTGCCTTCTGGTTAGCTGCATGCACAACATGCATGCTATCACTGAGGAGAGGGAGAGAGAGCGAGAGAGAGAGCGGGATGGAGAGAATCCCTCTAATCCATCTGGCATCCTTATGCTGATGTTTAGGCCTCGGTGGTGACTTCAGAGATAGAAGATGAGCATGAAAGGGAATTACAGCGGCCCTTTCACTGATTCCAGAAAATCTGCTCCAAATTAGGCCAAGAATAAATATCAACTTAAACAGGCTGCCTCACCCATCTCTCTTCTCCCCGAGTTCACGACTTCCTCCGCCAACAAAGCCAAAAAGTGAGATGGGAAGGAGACCAGCAGCCATTCAAGTCCCCCGCTGATGGATTGAACATGGCACTTATGCTAATTCGCCTCAATTTTTTTTGGCCGGTTACACGTGCGCTCTTACCCAGCCGAGACTCGGCTTGGAATGTGCAGTTGTGGCAGTGACAGCAGGTCCTTAAAGACGCTTGCTGCAGCCCAGTTTAACCCAAACCCGGTTCTTCTCGCTAGCTAGCTTGGATGGCAACCAGACTTTGTGGTAAATGTGGAGTGCAGCACATACAAGCAGGCAATCATCCTGAATAAATAAATAAATGCATGCATCTGTAGAATACGGTAGATCACTCCCTGCACGGGCAGAGCGCTTTGCTTAAAGAAGCTATCTGTCACCAGACAAGCATCTTGTATCGCTATAAACGTTGACCCCTGACCCGAGAATGTTCCCTGACAACGCCACAAAAAAAAAAAAAATTGATCTTGAAATATTGTCAACTTAGTGGCTTCGTCTCAAAGTTCTTAAGTAAATTCAGTTGTCATATTAAGGGCCAATATGAGAGTTCTGCAGAACCTCATGATACAAGATGGTTCTATCATATGTCTGCCTTCATATAAAAGAGTCCTTTCTGGGCTAGAGCCACCGAAAAATAAGACCCCCTCCCCGGCTAATATGTGCAACGGAAATGGTACGTGGTGAAAAATATCTGCACTTGGATATCATTTGCTCTTGTGACACCTGCAATGGAGAACATTTTAAAGTGTCACATGACTGAAAGTGAGGAGTGTGAAGTGAAGGACTGAGAGCAGTGGTCCACATGAACATAACAGATTTTGCTGCATTACAGTATGAATAAATGGAAATCCGACCACCCACATTGTAAAGTTTCATCACGAACCAAATTGGTGAAGGAGCTTCTTAGCACTTGTTCACTTAGCTCCTGTGTCCCATATAGTGTAACTTTTCCTTTTTTTGGTTTGGCGGCTCCCCCTCCCCTTTTTTCTCCGTAATTTTACCCGTCCAATTACCCCACTCTTCAAGGCTGCTCCGGTCGCGGCTCCATCTCCTCTGCCGAACCGGGGAGGGCTGCAGACTACCACGTGCTTCCGCCGATACACTTGGGGTCACCAGCCGCTTCTTTTCACCTGGCAGTGAGGAGTTTCACCAGGGGGATGTAGCGCGTGGGAGGATCACGCTATTCCCTCCAGACGCCCCCCCCCCCGAACAGGCGCCGCGACCGACCAGAGGAGGCGCTAGCGCAGCGATCGGGACACATACCCACATCCGGCTTCCCACCCGCAGGCACGGCAAATTTTGCCCGACCAAGCCGGAGGTAACACAAGGATTCGAACCGGCGATCCCCGTGTTGGCAGGCAACGCCTGCCAACACGGACGCCCCCCCCCCTCCCCCGTATTGCATAACTTTTTTAACGTGTATGAAGCAGCAAGTTTTCAGTGTTCTTTGGCGTGGTACCGCGAGTCCATTAACTTCACACGGTGTCAGTAGAGCCTGGTGCGGTACCATAAAGCGGTGTAATGTCACGGCGTTTAAACTGCATATCAATTAGAGCAAGACTCCCCCCCCCCCCCGCAAAACACTCGGCGCGCTCCTGATCTGAAACACTTGGTGCACGCCCTGCCGCGGGCTTTCTCAATCTAAACACGCCATCGGCTCTGATTGATATGCCTGAAGTGGGCCAGTTTCACCTCCCTGCGCGATGCGATAGGCATTTATTTGTTCAGCTTTAATTGCTGAAGCCCCTGTCAGCAAGGCGAGGGAGCGTAGCTGCGCAGGGGTGACACTTTGGCACGGGAGCAGGAGGATACGATAGCGCGCCGTTGCCCGTGTTTGCACTGCGGACGCGGTCTGAGAGCCCTGCGCGGACAGATTTCACACAGCGGTATCTGTTCCTGTCAAATATCGCGAGATGAGGGGTTATCTTGCGCCGCCCGGACGTGCGGATGATTAAAGCGTCATATGTTTTGAAAGTGAATTCGATATATGTGTTTTCATACTCCTGGTGTCACTTATTTTAGCACCAAGTCGAGTGAACTCTGGAAGACCTGTGGTATTCCCTCGCTCTCGCTCTCTCTCTCTCTCTCAAACACACACTCTCTCTCTCTCACACACACACAAACACACACCTTATGACGAGTCTCGTGAAGTGAGGGCTCGTCCACATGTCTCATATTCACGCAAAAGATTGACAGATACAATTGCATGCACATGCAAAAGAGTTTCTTTGGCTTAATTTGAAGGCACTCGAGGGTCAAGGATTTCTTTCAGTCAAAATGTGCAAGTTCTGACAGGGGGAATGTCTTTATCCTCCGTCAGGAAAACAATCTGCAAATTATTTGAATTAAAAGCACGGGAAGGCGAGCCAACTGCGTTCAACATCTGGGGGCCGACTGCCAGCGACGTCTCTCTGCGCAGCTATTTCTCCCCCCCCCCTTTTAAAGGCATAAGAAAATAATAATTGGGAATGTTGAATTTGTGTCAGCGCGGCTCTGGAAAATAAGATGTCTCGCTGTCAGTCTGATGTCAGGCTCTCGGAGTCATAGCCGAACGCTTCATCCCATGCAAGGCTGCAGCGGAGGCCGCCGGAGCCCCGGAGTTCAGCCAGAGTTCACTTCTCTAGCGACTAAGCAGTTCTCCGTTCTTGTCTCTCCTCCGTTCGCCCTCTATATCTCTCAATCTATCCATCTGACCGTTACCTTTTCTCGACACCCCTTCTCTCCGTCTGCACGTCTCCACTTTAGAAGCGATGTAATGTGGAGCGCTGCGGCACGACGCCGCCTCCGTTGACTGTAATTAAGTCAGCCGAAAGCCAAACTTGTGAGATAGCCAAGCTCCCACAGTCCCGGCGCAACCTCACGACGACGCCGAGACGCTGTGTTTGTGCTGGTGTCTTCATCAAAGTCTCCATCAGTGGATTCGTTTGTTAATGACTGGGTTGAACATGTGGCTCATTCCATAATCACCGCGGCAAAGTTGCTCTTGCGGACAGTAAACCGCTCTCTAACTTGTGAAAAAGTTTAAAAAAAAATGTTTTTCTGTGTCAAAAAAGTTCACTGGCATAATTAACTAAGATAGGACAAACTGCATGAAAGGCGGTGTTCCAGGAAGAGCCGTGATTTCCGACTGATTTATTGTGACTCCATGTCTCTAGCGCATGAAAGAAAGTACACAATTCAGGGCGTCCGGGTGGCGTCTATTCCGTTGCCTACCGACACGAGGATCGAATCCCCGTGTTACCTCCGGCTTGGTCGGGGGTCCCCACAGACACAACTGGCTGTGTCTGCGGGTGGGAAGCCGGATGTGGGTGTGTGTTCTGGTCAATCAATCAATCAATCAATCAAGTTGCATTTTATATTAGCACTAGCGCCTCCTCTGGCCGGTTGAAGGCTGGCCGGGGTGGACATCGCCTGGGTGTTGGAGACCATCGCTGAGACGGTTGTGGTGGAGGCCAAACTTGGTAGACCTCTTCTGCCCCCTCCTCTTCATTGTAATCGGCCAACGGCGGCCTCCACGTGAAGAGTACCCCCTCGACCCGTTCAGCTTCACAGAGGGCCTCGCTGAGGGATCGGGGCATGGTGAGGCAGACATGCTCACGCAATTGCTCCAGCCTGAGCCCCTGCAGGAAAGTGAGGAGGGCCAGCTCATCTTGGGCGGCTGCGTTAACGGTGGGTAACCATGTTGGGCGTGCAGCTGCACATCTGCGGCGAAGGTGCCCAGGCTATCTCCCTCTTGATGGCGGCGGCTGACTAGCTGCTCCCTGGTATGCTCAGTGAAAGGTCACTGCCCGATAGCCTCTCCAGTGCCACGGTCAGGCCCTGACAGTCCTGCTGCTCTGCTGGGGCTAGGTCGGGGGGCACCTGCAACGCCTTTCCCTCCAAACACCAGGGCCAGGTGAATGGCAGCTTCTTCGTGGCTCTGTGCCTCTAGTTGGACTTGCGAGAGGTACGGCTCTAGCTGTCATCCCGTTGTACTTGGGCAGCTCGGCCGGTGTTCTATGTCCAACTGAAGGGTGCGACAGGCTGGACATGGGGACCAGTGGTGGTGGTTTGATAGCAGCGGTCCTCCTGGTCGCCAGTGGTAGGGGGCAGCAGGCGTTCCCCTGTATGGGCACTTCTGGCCTCTAGGAGGTGGTGGGGCTGTGGTGCACTTGAGCTATCAGGGTGGGCTGGAAAACTTCCAATATCTGGCGGGCTCCGTCTTTTGCCACGCCAGGTTTTCCAAGCGCCAATGGGTCCACTCAATGTCTCACTCCGATCTCTGGATCCCCCCTCTCCGTTCTTCAGTCCAGTCCCACTTCTGACACCGATGTGGCGAGGAGAATGGATGACAGAGGCAGACATTTTGGTTTTCGTGGTAATCCCTGTGTCCCGTAGACGGCACAGCCCCAGGAATGCTCTTTTTTAATTTACCTTTGGAACAGACAACAACACGACCCCCCCTCCAGGTCACAATCGGCGTCGTTAGTCTAGGTAACGGTCCTAAGTCAGTCAGTCAGTCAGTAAACGGTCTTCTATTTACTCCGAGTCAACCCCCCCAAACAAACTACACATCCCATCATGAACCAAAAATTCGAACAAAAAATTTTATGTTAAACTCTTATCTATATATATATACACGTTATATATAACGTGTTTTTCAATCACAAAATCATATTAAAAAATCCTATTAAGAACATATTTTTACTGAATTGCTCCGCGTGCCCCTGTTAATGGCCTCGCGTGCTATAGGTCGCCGACCCCTGACTTAGTGTACGATGGGGGATAGCTTGTTTTATCAAAGATCTCAAGTCTTTCTGGACTAGAAACTTCATGTTTTAGATATATTGAGAGACAAACCGGTAAGCATCCTTCCACGTGCACGCGAAAACACACACACACACACACACACAATTATATATATATATATATATATTACAACGGCCCTGAATGGTTGCAGTTGTAAGATGTAGCTGAGAGTGGAGTTAATTATCCAACAGTTACTCTATTTAAGAATCCCATTCATCACCACGCAGCTGGCTGCAGTCACGTGGTTTGGCGCGGCAGGATGTCTCTATCAAAGTCCTAAAAGTGGACACTGTCACATGTGACATTCGCAGGGTAGCAGATTTGCTCCTGAAGAAGTGCTGGAATCACAACAGAGGGACAGATTCTTTGACATTAATGTGTACTTTTGGCTAACATGCAGGAATATCTAACGGGTTTTGGGTTTTTTTAGCATGACCTGAAGCCCCCTGTCACCTCCCACCACAACCCCTCCATCTCCTATTATCCTCCTCTAACTAGAACTTACACGGGGAACCATGTCAACTCCCAGTTTGGCCGATGTGTTGGTTTTAGAATTCCTTCAGAACTTAAGTTTCTGTTCATCACTTTTAAAGAAATAAGTGGTGAGATAAATGGCGGCGGCCTCAGCCAGTACCGTGCATGCAGTGTCCTTGTTCGCGTCTGCATCTGAGTTTGTGTCTTCGTGTGATGGCTGGGAGAGCTGGACCTGCTGGGGGAGCCTGGTCTGCTGCGTCCTGTGGGCCCGGGGACTGCGGCCCTGCCCGGAGC
Source organism: Lampris megalopsis (assembly GCA_022114975.2). Taxonomy (NCBI): domain Eukaryota; kingdom Metazoa; phylum Chordata; class Actinopteri; order Lampriformes; family Lampridae; genus Lampris; species Lampris megalopsis. Next base: position 14,810 of record JAJHIY020001676.1, on the reverse strand, counting down.
TGCGCCCGAAGAGGAAGCACCGAGGGCGGGGTGACAGGACGCGGAAGCGGGGCAGGCTAAGCTAACTGCTAGCCCACGCAGTCATCGTGGCTGGCGTTCGCTCTCTTGGACTGTGAATTATTTTATATATATATATGTATACATTTTGTGTGTGATATGTTGAATAAATGTGTTTTTTTGTCGTTTTGTAAGTTTTTGTAGTGTTTGTAGTTTGATATATGTACTCTTGTAGGCCTTGGTTGTGTTGTTGTCTCTGTGTTGCGCTGCTGTGGGCTGGGGGGGAAAACTCAAATTCCTTTCCTTCCATGTATGCAAGTACATGAAAGGAAAGGACAAATAAATGTTCCTGATCCCTGGTTCCTGATCGTACATGGGGCGCTCGACTTGTTCCACAGGAAAAAACAAACTCTTAAATCCATTTTCCAGTCTAAAAGTGATCTGGTTTTTATAATCCGGACCACTGCACTCTAAGGCGAGAGTCCTAAAGAAACTGGAGCAGCAACCTCTAGAGTCCCCACATGTGTAACTGATGAAAATCATTAACAGCTACCGTCATTGACGTTATTGCTTAATTCCTCCAGCTTCACTTACGTCCTCCGTCCACGCCTGCTTGGGCCCTGCACGTTGCAGGATCCTTAGAATCTAGTGCGCGCTCGAACGTCAAGCTGCTGCAGCCACCACCTTGTTGTCGGGGATGAGCTTGTTGCTGGTGTGCAGGCTTGACTGACATGACAGACAACAGATCTCCAGTTCTCAGGCGGACAGCCTCCTAGCCTGCAGACTCCTAACGAAGAACACGTTTCGCCTCGCTGTCCTTGGTTTGAGTCCTGTCCTCCGGGCTTTAGGGTTTCAGTCTGTAACCTTCCCCGCTTCCATGGTTTTTTTTGTCGCTGTGATCTTTTTCACGACTCGCCCCCCCCCCAGCCCCCCACCCCCACACCTCCGTTGTTCTGTTTTCCCTGCATTCCTTTCTCACAGCGCCCACGCGGTATCGGAGGCCCCCCGCCCCAAGTTTACACGCCATCACGAAACCCACCAATCTCCCGACGCCCGGGGGCCAAATTGCTCTTTTCTCGCTCGAGCTTCCCGCTTGACCCGCGGGCCGCTTACAGATGTTGACCACTGTCTCGCCGTGACGTGACGTGCTGTCGACGTGTCTTCCGGGCACCTGCGGTAAACAAGAACTGCAGGAAAAGCTCCTTTAGTGGGCGTCTTGCTGACTTAGGAGCACGAAGGGCGCGCGACATCAAGTACACTCGCTCTCTGGTGGGCGTCTGGGCTTACCCCCCCCCCTCGTGATCTTGTCTCTATTAGAACCGAGGAGAACCGGCGCCCCTACACCGAACCTCATGCTGAGGAGCTGCTCGGTGCAACGGTCAGTGTTTAGAGTGTCCCTTCGTTGAGTTAGCCATACGTTTCTATATTTCTGTTTGAGTTTCGCATACTCTATTTACCTGTGTGACACACAACCCACCTTGTGTTGTCCTCTGTCCAACCAGGCAGAAACCTCATGCAAGGAACCGTCATACATGGACACAAGATGGAGTAGACTCGTCCCGGACTTGATGCAGCTGCAGTTTGTTCAGACACTGCAGGAAAAAAATAGATAGACAGACAGACAGATAGATATATTGATAGGTAGATAGACAGACAGACAGACAGACAGACACAGAGAGAGAGAGAGAGAGAGAGAGAGACAGACAGACATATTGATAGATAGATAGACAGACAGACAGACAGATACATCGATAGAGAGACAGACAGACAGAGAGATAGAGAGATAGATAGATAGACAGACAGAGAGAGAGAGGCCTAGATTATATCGTCCTATATATCTTTCATTTCCTCATACCTCGAGCCTTTTCAAGATAACCAGAACAAGAACATATTTGACATTTCACAGTCTCTGAATTAGTCGGTGCCGTAATGTCCAACCTTACATTAACTTTGCAAAATAAATATCCTAGTAACCGAGGATATACCCCAGAAACCCCCCTCTGACAGAGATTTGGGGTAACTCTTACTCTGTATGGGAATTCAGAGAAGCCAGGGTGTGTTTTATATGAATACATGCTGCAGGAAGCTGAGCAAGGTCTGTGATTATTAGACGATGCTCACATGCGTGAGTTGGTATCGGATATGCCATCTGCATTACTGACTAATTATCGACCTGTACATTGAGCACTGAGATATCACGTTGGCATAATTACACCTGCACGAGAGTCATGCACAGCTTATAAACAGCCAGGACGAGCTGGACATCACGTGTGTCTGTTAACCCATTACCAAAAATATATAATCATCATTGTAATGCTGTGTTATTCATATAACCAGGATTAAATTGTTGTCGATAGAGAGCATTAAAAATAACATAAAAAACAGCCCTGGGGGCGTCCGGGTGGCGTGGCGGTCTATTCCGTTGCCTACCAACACGGTGGTCGCCGGTTCGAATCCCCGTGTTACCTCCGGCTTGGTCGAGCGTCCCTACAGACACAGCTGGTCGTGTCTGCGGGTGGGAAGCCGGATGTGGGTATGTGTCCTGGTCCCTGCACTAGCGCCTCCTCTGGTGGGTCGGGGCGCCTGTTTGAGGGAGGGGGGGACTGGGGGGAATAGCGTGATCCTCCCACGCGCTACGTCCCCCTGGTGAAACTCCTCACTGTCAGGTGAAAAGAAGCGGCTGGCGACACCACATGTATCGGAGGAGGCATGTGGTAGTCAGCAGCCCTCCCCGGATCGCGAAATTACGAATCCTAGTATGGCCACGCCAACACCCGATGCCTCTGATTGGCTAGTACTCGTTGCCTCTGATTGGCTAGTACTCGTTGCCTCCGTTGGTTAGGTTGGTTAAGGTTAGGGTTAGGGTGGGGTTAGGAATAGGGTTAGCCAATCACAGACAGAGTAGGGCGGGTCTTGGCATGGCCATAGTAGGATTCGTAAATTCGCCCCCGGGTCGGCAGAGGGGGTGGAGCAGAGACATGGGCGGCTCGGAAGAGTGGGGCAATTGACCAAGTGCAATTAGGGAGGAAAAGCCAACAAACAATACAGCACTGGGGCCAAGATCTCATAATAATTTCATGAAAGAGCTTTTGAAAACCCGGGAAGACGTTTAGCTAGTGTATTGCCACGTCTGCCCGGAGATTAACCAGTACTAATGAGTTTCCGCTGCGTGGTCAGATGAAGACTGATCTCGCGAGAACTCACTGGAAAGACAAGCAGAGATAAAGAGAAGTTGCTCCTTATTGAAACTCTTTCGTTCTCCAGCTCTCTGAGTTGCGTGACTCTGGGAAGGTGATCGAACCTGACCCATCCAGCCACAAGGTCTACACAGAACCCCCCCGCAGAACCACACTGGGAGGTCACGAGACACGCTGGCCGGATCCTTCATATGACAGCTCGTCAGGTGACGCAAAACTGAATCCTCAGAGAGAGAGAGAGAGAGAGCGATTCTCCCTCATCACCTGTAAACAAGCGTGCTCTCTGACCCCATCCAGATTTCAGCAGACACCTCGAGGAATTCAGTTGCATAGGAACTGATCTGAGTTTGACAGTTTGAACTGTCTCCATCTCTTCAGCTCCCTCATCTGCTCTCTCTTCTGGACTCTGCTCTCTCTTCTGGTCTCTGCTCTCTCTTCTGGTCTCTGCTCTCTCTTCTGGTCTCTGCTCTCTCTCCTGGTCTCTGCTCTCTCTCCTGGTCTCTGCTCTCTCTTCTGGCCTCTGCTCTCTCTTCTGGCCTCTGCTCTCTCTTCTGGTCTCTGCTCTCTCTTCTGGTCTCTAATCTCTCTTCTGGTCTCTAATCTCTCTTCTGGTCTCTGGTCTCTCTTCTGGTCTATGCTCTCTCTTCTGGATTCTGCTGTATCTTCTGGTCTATGCTCTCTCTTCTGGACCCTGCTGTGTCTTCTGAACTCTGCTCTCTCTTCTGGTCTCTGCCCTGTCTTCTGGTCTCTGCCCTGTCTTCTGGCCTCTGCTCTCTCTTCTGACCTCTGCTCTGCCTTCTGGTCTCTGCTCTGTCTCGAGTCTCTTTCCAACTCCTGCTCTTCCCGTCGTTTGAGTAATTTACTAGGTTTTGTGGTACTGGGATTTTCCTTGTTATGTAATCATATTTTCCATCACATATGTGTTAGATTACTGGATACAAGCTTGTTGATGAATTTCCCCACGGGGAAATTGAGAAAAAAACAGTCGGGGGCGTCCGGATGGCGTAGTGGTCTATTCCGTTGCTTACCAACACGGGGATCAGCAGTTCGAATCCCCGTGTTACCTCCGGCTTGGTCGGGCATCCCTACAGACACAACTGGCCGTATCTGCGGGTGGGAAGCCGGATGTGGGTATGTGTCCTGGTCGCCGTACTAGCGCCTCCTCTGGTCGGTAGGGGCGCTTGTTCGGGGGGCAGGAGGGAATAGTGTGATCCTCCCACGCGCTACGTCCCCCTGGCGAAACTCCTCACTGTCAGGTGAAAAGAAGCGGCTGGTGACTCCACATGTACCAGAGGAGGCACGTGGTAGTCTGCAACCCTTCCCGGACCGGCAGAGGGGGCGGAGAAGCGACCGGGATGGCTCGGAAAAGTGGGGTAATTGGCTGGATACAATTGGAGAGAAAAGGGGGAGTATTTCTTAATCTTATTCTGGATGCACACTATAGATAACCATCTACACCTGAATGCCACTAAGACAAAAGACCAACCCTAATTCTCCTATTTCGGTCCACAGCCCTACACTCATCCATAATGAGACTGTTGGCCTTGTGGACCGCTTCAGGTACCTTGGATTCACTCTGTTTTGACCAACGCACCGCTGATATCCATAAACGCCGCTAGCAAAGACCCTCCGTCATTCGTAAAATCGAGGCACTTTCCGTGGAACCTCACATTCTCTTGCTACTCTGCAAAAGTGTAATTCAGCCCATGCTACTTTACTGCTCCCCCTGTTCCTTCACCTCCTCAACAGTCACCAACCGGAACCGGCTCATCAGCATATCGCACAGCGCGTCCAAAACCCTCGGCCTTCCCACCCCGAACCTATCAGACCTCCATAGCAAAGCCATCATACACAGAGTACTAACCATAAAGGTCCCACCCACCCCTGTAACCCATTCTTCACAGTGCTTCCATCTGGTCTCAGGTATCTAGCTAGCTAGCTAGCTAGCTAGCTAGCTAGCTATGTCCCCCTAAGTTTTTGCTTTGAAAGTTTACTTCTGAAAGAAATTAGGTCTATATTATAAAATATGACATAATACAAATCCATACCTCCACCCACAGCATCAACGCAATGGGATGGAAATGTTTTACTCGCCTAATGGACTCATATACCGCCCCCCCCAAACATGACACCTGGGTTCGAACCTCAGGCCGTCCCAGGTCCTTCCTGTGTGGAGTTCGCATGTTCTCCCCATGTCTGCAGTGGGTTTCCTCCAGGTGCTCCGGTTTCCTCCTACCATCAAAAAAAGACATACGCATATTAGGGTTAATCCTCTTGTCTGTGCCCCTGAGCAAGGCAGTGGAAAGACAATACCGAAAGCGTCAAACCAAACCTAACAGTACAACCATGATTTCATGTTACGGGTCCCAATAAGACCCGCTGCAATTGCTGCGGGGCAGACTCGCAGTGTAGGGGCAGACTTGGACGGGATCGTTGTTGATACGAACCACAGCTCCGGTGTCAGAAACAGTCAGGATGATGTGTCAATACGGTAGTGCGTTCGTGAAAATACCAGCACTTTTGGACCACATCTCACGCGCAGAGCAAGCCAGAGAAACTCGTGTTTAACTCAAAATCGCCGAGTCTTCTGGTGAGTTTGGAAGCTGGAGGTTGTTTTCTTCTTCTTCCTCTTCCTTTTTCTTGCCCTACAATAGCTCGGCTCCTCCGCCATCCAGCCCCCACCCGCCCCATAAATTAGGAGGTGACTCCGTCAGTCCCGCGACTCGCCTCGTATCTGCATGTCCTTAACTCCGACCGCTCGGCCTGCGATGAGACAGATATCTGGCTCCTATAAAGACGTAGGATAAGATTACAGCTAAATCAGTCTTGCGGCTTTGCTCTGGGAAAAACTTATGAAGTCCTAAAACTCCCCCGGTTATGAGTGGGCCCAGCAGGGTCGGCGCGGACGGATCCTCCGAAAAAAAATGAGGGGGGGGGGAACAAGGAGTGGAAACATGATCCGAGCGTCAGCGGCCCTCCGAATAATAAGGCACTGACAGCGTGGAATGATAGCATGATAACTCACGGACGCTCCTTAAAGCCTCCGCAGGTACATGACCCGCGCTTTGTTAAGGAGTCATTTTCCATGATATATGCCGTCCTAATTCATCTGGCACATGCTCCGCTTTTCCATCTCTCTCTCTCTCTCTCTCGGTTCATTCACTCCGTCCTTCTTCCCCCCCCCCGTCTTTGGATAAAAAATAGGGACTTACATCTGCCATGCTGCACACATGGTTCGGAGTCTGGTCCTGCCATTCCCGACTGGCTTTGATTCGGCGCGCACGGCGAATGGAAGGGTCCGAATCCCCTGCTACGCCGCGCCGAGATGAAGAACCGGAGACGCCGCCGTTGCTTCGCATGAGGTCAATTACGCGAGTGGCGGGCGCTCCGATTGGCTGTCCGCGCAATTAATCACCAAGCAACAGCCGCGTCTCATTAGCCCACCCGGGGCTGGTCTGGCCGCGCCCTCTGGCTGCTGGGTGGAGGAGTAGAAGAAGAAGAAGAAGAAGAAGAAGTCTATAAAATGAGAATGGGGCGAATGAGGTGCAAATCCTCTCTGTGTACTCACCCCCCTCCCCCCCCCTCGGCCAAGGTCCGCCCGCCAGCCTCACATCAAAGGCGGGAAACAGGAAGCCAAAAGTCACACTTTCGTTTTGGTCCTTGATCGCTGTTTATTGGCTTAGGGAGACGAGCGAGCGTCACAACCAATCGGCGCTGATGGGGTGCGAGACCCCTGGTGGGGGGCGGGGGGGGCGACGTGTGACTTTATTGGATCAACGTGGAGCAGGTTTCTGCCGCTGGCCCGGCGACATGTTATCTTATCGGCCGTGCGTCCGAGCTAAAGAAGATCTATCCCCACAGCTGACATGTCTATATATACTGGAGAGCAAGGCGCTGTCAATCACCTCCTCTAGGACGCGCGCGCACGCACGCACGCGCATACATGATCGCGCGCGTGAAGGTTGCACGTGTTTCGAGAGAAGTACGACGGACGAACGCGGGGCATCAGCTTCCACACCAGGCTGCTGATGGAATGCTGAGACTGGGAGCCCTGATGGGGCGTCCGGGTGGCGCGGCGGTCTATCCCGTTGCCTACCAACACGGGGTTCGCCGGTTCGAATCCCCGTGTTACCTCCGGCTTGGTCGGGCGTCCCTACAGACACAATTGGCCGTGTTTGCGGGTGGGAAGCCGGATGCGAGTATGTGTTCTGGTAGCTACACTAGCGCCTCCTCTGGTCGGTGGGGGGAGGGTGGAACTGGGGGAACGAGCGTGATCCTCCCACGCGCTACACCCCTCTGGTGAAACTCCTCACTGTCAGGTGAAAAGAAGCGGCTGGCGACTCCACATGTCTGGGAGGAGGCATGTGGTAGTCTGCAGCCCTCCCCGGATCGGCAGAGGGGGTGGAGCAGAGACCGGGACGGCTCGGAAAACTGGGGTAATTGGCCGGATACAATTAGGGAGAAAAGGAGGGGGGAGGAGGGGGGGTGTCCCAAAAAAAAAGATGATGTAAGTTTTAGTTGGTCCAAAAGTAGATAAACTAGAATTTGGGGTGAAAACGTGCACACTCTAGAAGTTACCAGGGGGGCCTCTGGTGGCCCAGCAAAGAAAGACGAAGTGTTATGAAAACCCCTTTTCCCCCCAAGGCTGGTGGGTCTCGCACCAAAGCGCGCTCGGAAAACCTCCATTAATCATGTCTTTCCCGAACCTTCGGGGATCCCGGTCGTCTGGAAGTGACTGAGTCGGTGGAGGCCTGTGATCAGAGGGTCGGTAGATTGAACCCCCAGACTAGCTGGGGCCATCTCCTCCTGCACTGCGCTGCTGCGCCCTCACTCCCAATCCCCAAAATATAATGTCAGCCTGGTATGAGGCCGCAGAAACAATATGGACAAAGAACTTCTTACGCCGTACCAATTAACGGCTGGCACGCAGACGGACACACACACACACACACACACACACACGTGGGATAGTGTGCGACAACACATCTTCATGCCGTGTAACGCAGAGAGTCTATGGGTTTTCTGTCTCTGAAACTGAAGCTGAAAGGTATTCCATTGCTCCTCCAGCCGACTGTATCTCCTGCCCGTAACCTTTATTAGATAAACCCGTGGGGGGTGGGGGGTCTCGCTTTGAACTCCTCCATAACTCACTGTCCCGGGAACCAGCCAAACTCCACTGGCGCTTTGCACCAACAAAACCTCTTATCCTCCTCCTCCTCCTCCTAGCTCTTCCTTTTCTCTTTTTTTTGTGTGTTCTGAACACACACACACACACACACACACACAAAGAGCATGCACGCACGCACACAAACACACATGTATGCAGGCATGCATACGCACACAAACATGCATGCAACCATGCACACACGCATGCACACACTCACACGCAAAGAGCATGCACGCACACGTACACAAGCACACGTGCACGCAAGCATGCACGCACGCGCACACACAAACACACACGCACGCAAGCACGCATGCACACACTCACTCTCTCTCTCTCACACACACACGCACACTCACACACACACTCACACGCAAAGAGCATGCACACACACGTACACAAGCACACATGCACGCAAGCATGCACGCACACACAAAAACACACGCACGCAAGCACGCATGCACACACTCACTCTCTCTCTCTCACACACACACACACTCACACTCACACACACACACACACGCAAAGAGCATGCACACACACGTACACAAGCACACATGCACGCAAGCATGCACGCACACACAAAAACACACGCACGCACGCACGTGCACACACAAACACACATGCACGCAAGCACACATGCACACACTCTCTCTCACACACACACTCACACGCACACGCACACGCAGCACTGGACTACAGCTGGTACCAATCAGCGTGACCCCAGAATGAATAAAGTTTTGACACAGGATCTCATACTTGGCCATTTTACTGAAAGAGAATCCTACCTGGCCCGGGCACCGGTACAACAGAGTTTATACTGGTTTTATGTCATACAAGACATCTACTACTGTTGTCTGATGAGCAAGAGAAGCCGCGCGGCAGACGAGCCAGCGTTCCCTCAGCCCCCCTCTAACAGCGGCGCACTGCGCGAGACACATCCAGACAGCAAAGTCCACCTCCAAGCCGCTGATGGCCAGCCGTTTTTCAGAGTAAATCATATCATTCTTCTTCTTCTTCTTCTTCTTCTTCTTCTTCTTCTTCTTCTTCTTCTTCTTCTTCTTCTTCCCGCTTTTCCCCTGGGGTCGCCACAGCAGATTTTACAGTGTCCATCAGGACCCTGTGAGGGCACGGCGCCAATGCTGGCCGTTGTTAACGCGGGGCCTCGACCGATCCGGTGTGGTCTTGTCGATACGCACACTGATTTGGCAGCATGCCCTTCCTGACACAACCACTGACCACATGGACGGGGGCGCAGGTAAAGCGCCGGATGCCGTCCCGACATTCCCGGACTTGCACCCACGCCTGTCGCCATAACTTCATATCGCAGCATAAACTCTTTAAATTCCAGCAAAACAAAATACACGCGTGGAAAGAATATCTATAATTATACAGGTAGTCCCCGGGTTACGAACGAGTTCCGCTTTTTTTTGTCTGTTCTTACATCGAATTTGTATGTAAGTCGGAACAGTTATGTACAGTTCACATCTAGCGTCAATTAGTCAAATGTTTGGCTTAGTATATAGAATGCCTTCTTCTTCCTCCCCCTTCTCCTCCTCCTCCTCTTCTTCTTCTTCTTTTTCTTCTTCTTCTTCTTCTTCTTCCTCTTCTTCTTCTTCTTCTTCTTCTTCTTCTTCTTCTTCTTCTTCTTCTTCTTCTTCTTCTACTTGCTTGTTCCAGCTTGTTCCCTGTTTCCCAAGGGGCACCACAGCAGATTTTACAGTTTCCATCGGAACAGCACCGATGGCGGTCTTGTCAATCCGCATAATGATTTGGCAAAATTTTACGTGGGATGCCCTCCCTGACACAACCACTAACCCTACGGATTTATACATACGGCCTTAAACCCTATGGTCTTAGCATATATTTTACCTAAAACATCCATCCATCATCCTAACTGCTTATCATACCCAGGGTCGCGGGGATGCTGGAGCCTATCCCAGCAGTCATTTGGCGGCAGGCAGGGAAAAACCCTGGACAGGCCGCCAGACCATCACAGGTCTCACGCTCTCACACACAGTCACACCTTAGTAAGGCGGGATTCACCTGACCTACATGTCTTTGGACTGTGGGAGGAAACCGGAGCACCCGGAGGAAACCCACGCAGACACGAGGAGAACAAGCAAACTCCACACAGAGGACGACCCGGGACGACCCCCAAGGTGGGACTACCCCGGGGCTCGAACCCAGGCCCCAAATGCTGTGAGGCGACCGCGCTAACCACTGCGCCACCGAACCACAATACTGAAACATAATAGAGCAAACATGCTAACGACAAGTCAGGAGCGGCGCCAAGGATTTGGGGGCCCATGAAAACATAGTTCTAATAGTTTTTGAGCCCCCCCCCCACACACACACACACACACCATTTATGGGGCCACTGCAATAGAGGCTTGCGAAACCAAAAGATTATGACGTGTGATATGGGTTTATGCTGCAACAAAAACAGCCGACATCTAAAGACACATACCGTGGGATATCATTATCCATAACGCGTAAAGGGGAAAAAATGTGCGGTGAAGACTGTACACAAGCTGGGGGGTGGTCCAGATGGCGTGGCGGTCTATTCCGTTGCCTACCAACACGGGGATCGCCAGATCGAATCCCCGTGTTACCTCCGGCTTGGTCGGGAATCCCTACAGACACAATCTGCCGTGTCTGCGGGTGGGAAGCCGGAGGTGGGTATGTGTCCTGGTCGCTGCTCTAGCGCCTCCTCTGGTCGGTCGGGGCACCTGTTCGGGGAGGGTGGAATTGGCGGGAATAGCGTGATCCTCCCACGCGCTACGTCCTCCTGGCGAAACTCCTCACTGTCAGGTGAAAAGAAGCGGATGGTGACTCCACATGTACGGGAGCTAAATTGTGATTGGACAGCAATTAACACATAGTTGCTGACGTATCATAAGTTGTAATTAAAATCATTAACGCTATAAAGACGGCGATTTGGACCAGAACTTTCATCAAACACGTTGCCTCTGTATGCGAGGCCACGTGAAGAGCGGGGCTCTGGTCCCGCCGTCCCCTAAAGTGGAGATGTGACGACGTAAATTAGAGTGGAGTCTCAGGCATTCAGCTAAATAAGCCCATATAGTGTGTTAAAATACCAGAAAATACGTGAAATTAGATTTGCAGTGGGTTGGGGTGGGGGGGGGTTCCTTCAACCAGCCATAAGGTTTCAATTCCTAGGATTGGGTGGAGTCGTGACTGGAACTGCGTTTTACTGTATGTCACTCCAGAGGTTTGGGGTTGTCTTGTCTGTGTGTCTATATGTGTGTGTGTGTGTGTGTGTGTTTGTAATTATGTATTTGTTGTTGGCGTGTTTGTTAACCCTCTTGCAGAGAGTGCAGATCAAGCATCAGTGCACATGGGTAAACACGGGGGGGGCGTGGGGGGCTGGGGGCCTAATGAAAGTTCCATCCATCCGCTTATCCTGCTCTCAGGGTCGCGGAGGATGCTGCAGCCTATCCCAGCAGTCACTGGGCGGCAGGCGGGGAGACACCCTGGACAGGCCGCCAGGCCATCACAGGTCTCACGCTCTCACACCTAGGGACAACTTAGTAAGGCGGGATTCACCTGGCCTACGTGTCTCTGGACTGTGGGAGGAAACCGGAGCACCCGGAAGAAACCCACGCAGACACGGGGAGACCATGCAAACTCCACACGGAGGACCACCCGGGACGACCCCTGGGGGGCTCGAACCTGCAACCTTCTTGCTGTGAGGCGACCGCGCTAACCACTGCGCCACCCTCTAACGGAAGTTCTACAGTAGACAATTGACAAAAAGAGGAAAACGGGGAGGAAGTACGAGCCGTCAATCTCAGTGCCGCTTCTTCTATGTTCCTCCCGTTTACCCTCCTGCCTCCTCCTTCCTCTCTTCTTTCCTCCCCAGCGAGTCCGCAGCAGTAGAGTGAAAAGACCCGATGTCTGCCCCGCTTTCACTCATCTGTCTTTTCCGACTCCACAGCTTTGCTACGTCGGCCTGCCTAGAGATGTATGTCCACTCCGCTTAAACCGTGGAGACACATCACGGCGGGCCACAAGGCGGCAGTATGGAGTACGGAGAAATGCCAGCGCTGGATTTCCTTTTCCTCTTCCTCTTCTGGAGAGTCCACTGCTTGACTCCACATCAGGTAGCAAACTATCGGCCCAGTAGACGATGTCGTTGATGGCAATACGAAACCAATGTCCCGCCATTTTTCTGCCCAGTTGTACCCGGCCAATTACCCCTCCCTTCCGAGCCGTCCCGGCCGCTGCTCGATGCAGACCACATGCCTCCTCCGATACATGCGGAGTCACCAGCCGCTTCTTTTCACCTGACAGTGAGGAGTTTCGCCAGGAGGACGTGGCACGTGGGAGGATCACGCTATTCCCTCCAGTTCCACCTCCCCCCTGAACAGGCGCGCCAACCCGCCAGAGGAGGCGCTAGTGCAGCGACCAGGATACATACTCGCATCCGGCTCCCCACCCGCAGACACGGCCGATTGTGTCTGTAGGGACGCCCGACCAAGCCGGATGTAATAAGGGGATCCGAACCACCGATTCCCGTGTTGGTAGGCAACGGAATAGACCGCTACTCCACCCGGACGCCCGGAGAAGTGGGTTTTAACATGACAATCTTGATGTTGAAATGTCTTTTTTAAAAATGTGAGGAAAAGAAGCAGGATCTCTCATCTGGTCCCGCTCCTATTTGTCGCCCTTCTCCCTACCGTCCTCCTCCGAGACGATGTCGGGGACGTCAACAAAGTGCTGATCAATGGGGGCGTGAGGCTTCAAGAGTTAACATATTGTGAAATGGGGGCGTCCGGGTGGCGTGGCGGTCTATTCCGTTGCCTAGCAACACGGGGATCGCCGGTTCGAATTCGCGCGTTACCTCCGCTTTGAACTGGCCGCGTCTGCGGGTGGGAAGCCGGATGTGGGTATGCGTCCTGGTCGCTGCACTACCGCCTCCTCTGGTCGATCGGGGGGGGTGGGGGGACTGGGAGGAACAGCGCGATCCTCCCACGCGCTACGCCCCCCCCCGGCGAAACTCCTCACTGTCAGGTGAAAAGAAGCGGCTGGCGACTCCACATGTATGGGAGGAGGCATGTGGTAGTCTGCAGCCCTCCCCGGATCGTCAGAAGGGGGCGGAGCAGCGACCGGGACGGCTCGGAAGAGTGGAGTAACTGGCCGGATACGACTGGTGAGAAAACGCGGGAAAAAAAATATTGTAAAATGGCTGCTGGGATGCTCAACACAACACACTGCGACACAAGCCGGGGCGGTGCCGGTTGTTGTGACGCTCCCAGCGGAGCTTTATCGATGGTCCTCTGTTGTGAACGATTCGTCATGTGCCCTTCTTCCGCAGACGAAGCGAGAAGTGGGCCAGTCTGCCCCCCCCGTGCTGAAACATTACCTGCAAAAGCACATTCCCATTTCTGAGACGAGGGCAAACTGACAGCAGGCTATTTACACCGGGTGGGGGGGGGTGCGTGACGTAAAGCGGGGAGTTAATAAGCAGGTTCGTCTCCCCGATGCGGCGCCATCGATCAACGTCGAGCCTTAATGCGGCTCGTGCAATTAAAAAAAATGAATGAATGAATGAAAACGAAACCTTTTATTCAGCTCGATTGTTGTTGTTTGTTTTGCGCCCTCCAGCTTCTCCCAAAACCGCAGAGGCTCTTGCGTAAGAGCGCGCTGCGGGGTTCATTCCGACGCGCGTTTCGTGGAGGGGCACGTCGAGGGCAGCTTCTGGAGACAAAACGTTCGAAATGTGACGCTCCTCGGCCCTGCGGCCTGCCGTAGACCCGAACGACCGAAGACCTGGAGACAGGCGCGAGCAGATACTGGGAAAGCGCTCCGGGCAGGGAGGGTCACCGAGTCAAATGCGTGACATTCCTGGTCCCGCTCCAGTATCGGGCTTCCTCCCTCTTGCTTCCATCACGCTTTCCCTCCTTCTTCACCCATGACAGGCCCTGATGGTTCTGATACAGAGATCTGGACCAGCTGCAGGAAAATGTTTCCCTTGCAGCGCCTGTGACGGATTCACAGTGTTGTGCCATCTCAGCCCCGGCAGCAATATATCAAGCTACCTTTTATTGGACCCCGAAACGCTGAGCTTGCCTGCTCTGGTCTCAGTGGTCCCGAGTCTGACATCCATTCACCCGCACGCGTCCACATGCAGCCACAGTCCTAATTACACATATTTAGAGCTGTGCCACTGGGCAATTTAATGATCAAATCAAGTGCCTTGCTCAATGGCACGTCGCCAGGAGCTGCTGAGAGTGGTCTGTGGAGGTACGGTATTGCTAGTCGATAGTCATAGCTGTTAGCATTTAGGAGTAGGTTAGCTGTGTTCGCAACACGGTGTCATTAAATAGCTACTGGAATAATCTACTGAATCGTGCACCTGGACACGAATTCTCCACTTTTTTTTGGCCCCATAGAAACAAACATTAAACTAATGCACTTCTACCGGC
>JAJHIY020001673.1:410000-508366 GCA_022114975.2 Lampris megalopsis | reverse complement strand
CTGATGAGTCTGATGAGTGTAATGAGTGTGAAAAGTGTGATGAGTCTGATGAGTGTAATGAGTGTGAAAAGTGTGATGAGTCTGATGAGTGTGATGAGTCTGATGAGTGTAATGAGTGTGAAAAGTGTGATGAGTCTGATGAGTGTAATGAGTCTGATGAGTGTAATGAGTGTGAAAAGTGTGATGAGTCTGATGAGTATGATGAATATGATGAGTCTGATGAGTGTAATGAGTGTGATAAGTGTGATGACTCTGATGAGTGTGATGAGTCTGATGAGTGTAATGAGTGTGATAACTGTGATGAGTATGATGAGTATGATGAGTCCGATGAGTGTAATGAGTGTGATAAGTGTGATGACTCTGATGAGTGTGATGAGTCTGATGAGTGTAATGAGTGTGATAACTGTGATGAGTATGATGAGTATGATGAGTCCGATGAGTCTGATGAGTGTAATGAGTGTGATAAGTGTGATGACTCTGATGAGTGTGATGAGTCTGATGAGTGTAATGAGTGTGATAACTGTGATGAGTATGATGAGTATGATGAGTCCGATGAGTCTGATGAGTGTAATGAGTGTGATAAGTGTGATGACTCTGATGAGTGTGATGAGTCTGATGAGTGTAATGAGTGTGATAACTGTGATGAGTATGATGAGTATGATGAGTATGATGAGTCCGATGAGTCTGATGAGCGTAATGAGTGTGATAAGTGTGATGACTCTGATGAGTATGATGAGTCTGATGAGTGTAATGAGTGTGAAAAGTGTGATGAGTCTGATGAGTGTAATGAGTGTGATAACTGTGATGAGTATGATGAGTATGATGAGTCTGATGACTCTGATGAGTCTGATGGAACAGCTTGGAAGTTTCTCCTGGAGGCTCCTGGAACACACAACAAAATCTATGGGCCGCGTATTTGTGTCAGTGTGTGTGCATGTGAGAGTGTACAGACGCGTGTGTGTGTGTGTGTGTGTGTGTGTGTGTGTGTGTGTGTGTGTGTGTGTGTGTGTGTGTGTGTGTGTGTGTGTGCAGTTGCTGTATGTTCCTAGCACAACAGAGGGAGCGCCTGTGGAGGAGTATGATGAAATAAGAGAGTTAAAAAACCTAATTGGTCCCCAAAGGGGAAGTGTTAGGAAAGTGACTGAAGAAACCAAGCCCCTCATAGGGGGGAAAAAAACAAAGCAAAACACTGAGGAAAATAAGATAGGCTGGAAAATGACTTAGATGCTGAAAAGTTGAAATCTGGGCCAAAGCAGATGCTAAACATTTTTTGCAGGGGAAGGCAGGGCCTGGACAGGTCACCAGTCCATCCAAGGACACACACACACACACACACACACACACACACACACACACACACACACACACACACACACACACACACACACACACACACACACATGTTGAAGGTAAACAGAATGAACGCAGAACGACACAAGAGAACAACCGCAGACTGTCTGAACGAGTGTTCACTGTCACTTTACAACAGGATGCTTTGAAACACTAAGATGGCGGCGCCGGCGACTCTAAACCCTGTGAAGTGACACTACGGGCAAAACGGGCCAACTGAGCTCCTTTGTCTGCAAATCCCAAAGAAAGTCCGCTAATCACACAATCACATTCATGCAGCTGCACTTGTGTCGTTTGCAGCAGGTCGCACACACATCTGAAGATGGCGAACACACACATGAGTTCATGCATCGATCAAAAGACCTTTTTCCTTTGGGACAAACGTTAACACTTACAATTTGCCAGTGTCCTAAATATGAAATACACATGAAAACGTGTGTGTGAGCACTCTATATGCAGATGACACCCCGCTGCACCAGTGCAGTGTTGGTGAAGGATCTGCAGCACAGTTCCAGTGATGCTGCTCGAGAACCACCTCCACCTACATGACCTTTGACCCGAATACATTTGTGTGTGAGCACTCTATATGCAGATGACACCCCGCTGCACAAGTGCAGTGTTGGTGAAGGATCTGCAGCACAGTTCCAGTGATGCTGCTCGAGAACCACCTCCACCTACATGACCTTTGACCCAAATACATTTGTGTGTGAGCACTCTATACGCAGATGACACCCCGCTGCACAAGTGCAGCGTTGGTGAAGGATCTGCAGCACAGTTCCAGTGATGCTGCTCGAGACCCACCTCCACCTACATGACCTTTGACCCAAATACATTTGTGTGTGAGAACTCTATATGCAGATGACACCCCGCTGCACCAGTGCAGTGTTGGTGAAGGATCTGCAGCACAGTTCCAGTGATGCTGCTCGAGAACCACCTCCACCTACATGACCTTTGACCCGAATACATTTGTGTGTGAGCACTCTATATGCAGATGACACCCCGCTGCACAAGTGCAGTGTTGGTGAAGGATCTGCAGCACAGTTCCAGTGATGCTGCTCGAGAACCACCTCCACCTACATGACCTTTGACCCGAATACATTTGTGTGTGAGCACTCTATATGCAGATGACACCCCGCTGCACAAGTGCAGTGTTGGTGAAGGATCTGCAGCAGAGTTCCAGTGATGCTGCTCGAGACCCACCTCCACATACATGACCTTTGACCCGACTACATTTTAAAGCATTTTCACATGTTCAAAGTTTGCTTTAAGGCTGTCTGCATCTAGATGTAAGAAAGCAACAAAAACGTGATTTACAGAGGGTCACTCTTCTGTCGTTATCTAGCTACCTTTCTCCAGCTCTGTTCCCAGCCCCGTTACCTCGCCGCATATTTGTAACGTGAGAAAATTTTCATCACTCTATCCTGAAATGTCTGGTGGGAACTGAATCTAGAACAGCTGCGTACGCTGAAACAAACGTTCGCTCTCACCAAAAATAACTTAATATGTTTTTAATTTGTAGCAGCAGGCGAAGAAACACCAACACCTTCCATCCACGGCCCGCTGACTGAGAGCTGCGAGGAGATGATCTGCTGAGAACTTTGAAGTTCCAGCCTGTACGGGCCATCGGAGCACATGTAAACACACTAAATAACAACCGTTACCCCACCCCACAGCTGCGCACACACACACACACACACACACGTAACAGCACCCTGGCACTGGAGGACAAATAAACAGCTGTGTGTGTGTGTGTGTGTGTGTGTCCCCATAATACCTAATAACCTTTGTACACATGTGGGCACCATACCAGCCTAAGATGGGCTGTACTGGTCCCTTTTGCAAAATAAAGGGAGAGCTGGGAGGGACTGAATCATTCTGGATGGAGAGAGAGGACTGTGATCAGGACTACGATCAAGACTGAGATCAGGACTGTACTGCGACCAGGACTGTGATCAAGACCGTTATCAGGACTGAGATCAGGACTGTGACCAGGACTGAGATCAGGACTGAGATCAGGACTGTGATCAGACACCCATCACACCCCCACAATCTAAAGGACAGTTTGACGTGTGGACCACTATTAGCTCTCCGTATTCAACATAATGACATTTACATGGGTCTTATTAAGCGAGCCAGAAACAGCTCTGTCCTGGAGGCACTTCACACTTGCACACTTGATCCCCCATTGGACCACATGGAGGAATTTATGACTTTTTAATGAATTTGTATATGTAAATCAGCACTCCAAACAATACGGGCAGTGTTTTTGATGGCAAACTTCAGCGCCATCACATCGGAGTTGGCGGAGTTGAACGTATTTCGTGGAGATGTTGCAGTGAAATGAGATGGTCCCCAGCATGTAAATGTCATTCTGCAGAAAACTGATCTGAGGTCAGCAGGCTGCAGCACTCCACTGAGCCACATCAGCAGCACTGTGCTAAAGTTGTTCCTAAGCTCTGGTAGGTGGGACGGCCCGTTCTGTTCTGGCTCCAACTTGTTCACCAGCCAGTGCTTTTACTGATGACCGGTCTCTAAACTGTGGGTGATATATTGGCAAAGGGATGGACTCATAAACCCCTTATGAGTTATGTGGAGCTGGGGTTGTGGTGGTGTTTGTGCCGTTCTATCACACCGTTCCGCCCGTTTCCCTTTGAGCTCGCTGATCAGCAAGCTGCTTTTGATCAAACCTTCCCCCCTCCAGCCACCCTCGGTAAATCCTGGGAGGGTGTTGCAGGGACAGCCAGGGGATGGCAGAGTTCCCTAGGATGCCGCGACTGCCTCATCCTGCGCCACCCATCCGTCACACGCTCACTTCTACAACAACAACACAGTTAAATTCCTACAAGAAAGTGAATTCCTCCGTGCCTTGTTGTCTGTGCACTAAAGCATTCCCGGTGTAATGGGAGTAATCGAGTGTTGGGAATGGCGCGCCTAGCGAACTGGCCAGAAACTACCCGTAATTTCGAACAAACTTCAGAGCCAGCCAATTAGATACTGGGACAACTGACCTTAAGTTGTTTGCTTTATGCGTACATACCCTTGATTTTCAGCATTGTTGCAGCATTCATTGCGTATAAAGTTCAGCGGAATACTGATGGAGTGATCTCACGAAGCCAAATCTCCACACAATGTCCGAGTCAAACCGAAGGTTTAGCTCCCGTTTGGGCAGTTGTGCCCAAACAGAGGGTCTTTTCTCTCCTTAAACTGAGCTGAATCTTCTTGTGTGCTGGCAACACAACTTCACCAACTACACACACATACACACAGGCGAGCAGGAAGAGGTCTTCTGCGTAGGCAGGGAGAAGCAGAAGAATCCCTGATAAGCCTCAGGAGCCCAGCGGAGGGCATGGAGCAGGAATCCCAGCTATGCCGGGCATTCACAACAATGTGTGCTGTCACCCCTCACGGCCAGACAAAGCCCTCGCTTCTTCTGCTCGTCAAAGACGGCATTGTGGCCCGAGGAGCGCCGTAGTGCGCCACCGAGGGCCATTATTGCGCACGCATTCCATACACGCTGGCTCAAAGGCGCACAAAAACACACCACTTCACACACACACGTACACAGACACACACACGGACTCGTCCGGGGATGCGGACTCCTCTTCGTCCTCTGCTCTTTGTAGTCCGCCGAGCATCACACGCCTCCTCGTTTTCACTTTCCATCTCGGGCCTCTGGCTGTGGGACAGGATGAAGACTTCCAAGGGAGAAGCCGCGGCATTTGCAGTGCGGAACCCCGGCGAGAGACACCTGAGAGGAGGAGGAGGAGGAGGAAGTGAGGGAAAGCCCCTTACTCACCGGACTTCCCTGACAGCTGATGCCTCACAGGGGGCTCAGATAGGGTAGGAGAGTTGTGTAACTGAGAGAATCAGTGTGTGTGTGTGTGTGTGTGTCTGTGTCTTCCTGTTGCTCTGACATGCGCCTAACTGCTCCTGCCACCTGCAAACCTGGGTACAAAAGCCTCATGGGAAGGACGACATGACAGGAGGCAGGGAATTCCATATGTCACACGTCTCATTGAGAGTGGCTCTGTAAACACCTGTCAATCACTGTCAGGGGAGGGCGGGAGCGCCGCCGGCTGGAATGTGTGAGAGTAAGACAAATGGAAAACGAGAAGAAAGAAATGAAGAGAAAAGAGCAGTTTGTGCGTAAGGTAGGAAGGAGCCTTTTAGCGTCCGTGTGGGGTGTATGTGCTAGAGTGGGGCGACGCGGGGGGGGGGGGCGTGTGTTGTTAAATGTGAGGAAGAGGAGGATCCAATCCGCTGCGAAGTGTATTGAGGTATCGCATGATCATATTCCAACATTTAGGAAGAGGCGGCACGTGCGGGGTATTGCCAAACTGGGCTGATCTGGGGTCATCACGGCCGAAACTCCCATCTCCAGTCCTGCAGTGACAGGGCCTTGTGGGTCAAGCCTGAGGAGTCCCAGCCCTGGACAAGATGTCCCACGGAGCGGCTTCAGGCCCACGGGGGGTCTGGGTAGATAGGTGGACAAAGCCGGAAACACTAGGGGAGGAGTGCAGGACAATGAAGACAGAGTTAAGGGCCGGCGGGGGATCGGGGAATTAGCTGCCAATTAGAGGCAGTTCGTGTGAAGAGTGACGGGTGTCGAGCCGTCAGAGCCCGGGGAGGCAGGGGATCAGCCGGCTGAGAGACATGTTATCCCTCAGATTACACTCTCCGCTGCCATGATCAAACACACACACACACACACACACACACACTCTGTCAGGTGGCTGAGGTCCGTGCAGTTGTTGAGACGGGGAAAAAGAAAATGTCTGCTGCAGAAAACACACACGTGCACGTGTGATAACACACATACACAACTACAGACAACAGAAACAGCCAAGCGAGCAGAAAGGTGCAACAGCATGCCTGTCAGTACCCGCCAAATGAAAATCCTGGATTGTCTCGTCTGTGAATGGCGGTCTCTCTTTAAGGAAATCCAACCAGCTGCTCAGATCCTTGAGGGGAACCTGCTTCGTTGACAGATTTAAAGACCCAGTTCTTCCGGGGCATGAATCGGGGTTAAATGGTCCAGGAAAGCCCCTTTGTGGGGAGGTATGCGTGGTATGGTGACCACCGGCCATAGGGGACAGCGGCAGCAGGTAGACTCATACAGGACTGGACTGATCTGGACTGATCTGGACGACAGCTCAGACAGCTGGCGGAGCCAAGAAGTCCCGCGCGTGTGTGTGTGTGTGTTGTGTGTGTGTTGTGTGTGTGTGTTTCAGTACTGTATTAAGTAATATTTAGTGCAACTAGTCTGTTATTTTAAGTAATTAGCTGATGATAGTGAAGAAGTAATGCAAAATAATTGTTTTCTGGGATAAAATGTTAGAAATGGTTTTTAACCTCAGTTCAGAGATTAATGACAAATCGCTCATAAACATCCCCCTATCGGCATGTTCAAGCTAAACGTAAAAACACATTTTATCGTGAGCGTTGGCACACTAGCTAGTGTGTTTATTTATAGTTGATGTGTGTATTCATGTTTCTGACATCATATCACATACAGCCTTGATAAAACATCCGGTTCCAGGTTTGCCTCAGTTACATACAGACAAGTTCAGGAATCAGGAACACTTCATTTCCCCCAGCTCACAGCAGTGCAACACAACGACATACACACATATCCAAAAACTACAAGAACACACATACTAACTAACACATACACTCACTGGCCACTTTATTAGGTACACCTTGCTAGTACCGGGTTGGACCCCCTTTTGCCTTCAGAACTGCCTTAATCCTTCGTGGCATAGATTCAACAAGGTACTGGAAACATTCCTCAGAGAGTTTGGTCCATATTGACATGATAGCATCACGCAGTTGCTGCAGATTTGTCGGCTGCACATCCATGATGCGAATCTCCCGGTCCACCACATCCCAAAGGTGCTCTATTGGATTGAGATCTGGTGACTGTGGAGGCCATTTGAGTACAGTGAACTCATTGTCATGTTCAAGAAACCAGCCTGAGATGATTCGAGCTTCATGACATGGCGCGTTATCCTGCTGGAAGTAGCCATCAGAAGATGGGAACACTGTGGTCATAAAGGGATGGACATGGTCAGCAACAATACTCAGGTAGGCTGTGGCGTTGACACAATGCTCAATTGGTACTAAGGGGCCCAAAGTGTGCCAAGAAAATATCCCCCACACCATTACACCACCACCACCAGCCTGAACCGTTGATACAAGGCAGGATGGATCCATGCTTTCATGTTGTTGACGCCAAATTCTGACCCTACCATCCGAGCAGAAATCGAGACTCATCAGACCAGGCAACGTTTTTCCAATCTTCTATTGTCCAATTTTGGTGAGCCTGTGCGAATTGTAGCCTCAGTTTCCTGTTCTTAGCTGACAGGAGTGGCACCCGGTGTGGTCTTCTGCTGCTGTAGCCCATCTGCCTCAAGGTTCGACGTGTTGTGCGTTCAGAGATGCTCTTCTGCATACCTCGGTTGTAATGAGAGGTTATTTGAGTTACTGTTGCCTTTCTATCAGCTCGAACCAGTCTGGCCATTCTCCTCTGACCTCTGGCATCAACAAGGCATTTTCGCCCACAGAACTGCCGCTCACTGGATATTTTCTCTTTTTTGGACTATTCTCTGTAAACCCTAGAGATGGTTGTGCGTGAAAATCCCAGTAGATCAGCAGTTTCTGAAATACTCAGACCAGCCCGTCTGGCACCAACAACCATGCCACGTTCAAAGTCACTTAAATCACCTTTCTTCCCCATTCTGATGCTCGGTTTGAACTGCAGCAGATCGTCTTGACCATGTCTACATGCCTAAATGCATTGAGTTGCTGCCATGTGATTGGCTGATTAGAAATTTGCGTTAACGAGCAGTTGGACAGGTGTGCCTAATAAAGTGGCCAGTGAGTGTATATCCAAACTGTAAAAAAAAAATCACTGTCCAAGGGAACGAACGCCAACCAGGATGACTGTTGCAGTCTGCATGGGCTAGCAGTTAGCTTAGCCTGCCCCGCTTCTACATCCTGTCAGACCGCCCTCGGTGTTTCCTCCTCGGGCGCAGCTCCAGGTAGGGGCTGCTGTCCCTGGGCCCACTGGACGCAGCGGACCGGGCTCCCCCAGCCGATCCAATGCCAGCTCTCCCTGCCAGACACCCTCGACACACCTCCCCGCACTCCACACGACAACACCAAAAACGCCACAGTCAGCACCAGGTGAGGCCACCGCCAGACCACCCTCGGTGTCATCAGAACTGCCGGTCTGCATGGGCTAGCAGCTAGCTTAGCCTGCCCCGCTTCCACGTCCTGTCAGAGCGCCCTCGGTGTTACCTCTTCGGGCACAGCTCCAGGCAGGGCCGTGATCCCCGGGCCCACAGGACGCAGCGGACCAAGCTCTCCCAGCCAGTCCAGCACCAGCTCTCCCAGCCAGTCCAGCGCCAGCTCTCCCAGCCAGTCCAGCACCAGCTCTCCCAGCCAGTCCAGCACCAGCTCTCCCAGCCAGTCCAGCGCCAGCTCTCCCAGCCATCAAACGGAGACAAAACTTTAACACAGACGTGGACAAAGACACTGCATTGACAGTACTGGGTGAGGCCGCTGCAAACGTGGACTCACGCCGCCATCTTCCCACACTGGTACTGGGTGAGGCCGCCGCAAGTGTGAATTTGTGCCACCGTCTCCCCGCACCAGAGGTGGAAAGGTTGCCTTTAAACGGGCCAACTGAAAAAAACATTCTATAGCATACATATTTAATCAATATATTATTCAGCCCCTAAACTAGAGCGCTAAAACTATGGCTCCAATTAACAACAGCACAGGACAAAGTAGGGACAGATCACTTCCTCCATGAAGCCTCAGCTCTGCTGCAGCTACACTACATGACAAAGCTCATGCTGCAGGAGGTTGTCAGAATCAAAGAAAGGAGGTTGAGTTAGCACTACACAGGACATATGATGGACAGAGTAAAAGATACTGGAGCAATAACAGGTCAGTGCCCTCCATGCTCTACACAATACTAAACTAAAGGTTTCGCTAATACGATGCAGGGAAGGCAGAGCTGGGCCTCACACTGACTGACGTTATCCTTCTTTGGCTTAAAATCTTAAGAGGCCAGTTACTGAAAATAACAGAAATAAAATTAAGCCCTAAATCCAACTGATTTTAGAATCAGCATGAGGCATTATGAGGCATGAAGCAAAAAATGACGGTCGTAAATGATGACGTCAGGTGGCTCGCTGCCTTAGTGGAACAGCGGTAACACACCATACATTCATAATAGCCTATCTCAACGTTACTATATGTTTCTTTGCAGAACAAATCTCTTTTTTGTGAATTTTCTATAGCAGAAACCCACTACATGCAGACAACCCTAATTTGATTATTGTTCATTTTTTGACTTTTGCATTCTTCACAGAGGATATGATCATTTATTTTTATAAGTTTGATAGATAGATAGACAGACAGACAGACAGACAGATAGATAGATAGATAGATAGATAGATAGATAGATAGATAGATAGATAGATAGATAGATAGATAGATAGATAGATAGATAGATAGATAGATAGATAGATAGATAGATAGATAGATAGATAGATAGATAGATAGATAGATAGATAGATAGATAGATAGATAGATAGATAGATAGATGGATGGATGGATGGATGGATGGATAGATAGATAGATAGATAGATAGATAGATAGATAGATAGATAGATAGATAGATAGATAGATAGATAGATAGATAGATAGATAGATAGATAGATAGATAGATAGATAGATAGATAGATAGATAGATAGATAGATAGATAGATAGATAGATAGATAGATAGATAGATAGATAGATAGATAGATAGATAGATAGATAGATAGATAGATAGATAGATAGATAGATAGATAGATAGATAGATAGATAGATACTCTTTCTTATATGAGCAAACTGCTGGGTGAGTATTCTAATTCCAATTCATTACAGTTCAACAATGTAACAATAACAAAAACATGATACCATGGTCACACAGAATTCTGGCTTGTGATTGGCTGGAGGGGGTGTTTTAAAATGAGGGATAATCCACAGCAAGGTGTGTTTAATGCATGCTGCAGAGGCAAAGAGCCAGCCGATGTGAAGCAGGATCTCCACAAAGACCTCGGCATGAAGCTCTTTAATGAACACATAGTCCGGCTCAAGTTAAATCAGGGGTCTAAATTCTTTCGCTCGCCACAGAGTTGTTACCCGGAAAATATTCAAAGCTTTACCTTGAACAGCTACCTTTTGCTTCACAAATTGTTAAATCCAAAACTTTCAGCACAAAGTAATTGAACGCCTGTATTTTAATCGTTTGGTACGTCACCACGGTGTGAGACAATCTATGACAAGTTGTGTGTGTCAGAGGATTTTATTTCTTTTTCCCCACTTAAGTTTTTATCAAGTTTTAAAAAAAGATAGACACAGAACAGTACAACAATATCAACACAAAAAAATACAGTAAGATATACACACAGATTAAACAAAACAAAACAAAAACAATAAATAGTTGTCTGGAAATATTTCAATATTCACACAAATATACTAATCAGGCATTCAGTGTCATTTCCCATATAAATGTTCAATTTCCCCCAGTTCTTTTTGAATATATTTCTCTTGGACTCTCAAAATGCATGTCCACTTTTCCATAACAAAACTGTCTTGGACAATTTCCATCCATTGTTCCTGTTTTGGGAAAAAACAGGGTTGTAAGACACTCGGCAGAGGCAACTATCAGACGATTCTTTGGCTCTGTATTGTGTATCAAGTCCTTTAAGTTCTGGTCTAGTGAAAAGGCTCTTTTTTGTTGCAATTGGTACTGTTTAATTACAATTTGGAGTAAGAATAATACGCTGGGGTCATGGATATTGTAGCGAATTCGGGGAACAACGCAACCACAGGAAGTGCCGCGGCCGGGAAGCGAACCCGTATCGCCCGCACCGCAGGAGGCATCGCTAACCGCCAGACTAAAGGGTCGGACCCGCGAGCCAGCGGCCAGCGTGTCTTCTTATCGATGCACGTTACAATATATAGGTAACGTTCTGTTCTGTAAGGTGTCCTTGAGTGCTCTGAAAGGCGCCCACAAATAAAACCCAATTATTATTATTTTATTCTAGCCCGGCAGTTAAAACGGCTCCTGAAAACTGGGGCTTACCTACGAGTGCCCTGGTAATTATGTAAGAAACGTCAGCTGGATTTAAGTTGGCTGAATTTTTTGGTGGTTGTCATACTATGGGGATAGCGCAACCGAGCATATTTCCGCCCGCTGCGGGATTCGATCAGAGGTGTACTGCGCCACAAGGCGGCAACGCTAACCGCTCGCCTGGAGCGGGGCTTGACCCCCTCGCGGTCGGCCAGTGAGTCGGGCTTAAATGGTGGTCACGCTCGGCGCTTCGTTAAACCCGCGCTCCGAAGGAATTTACGAGGATCGGCACGCTTCCGGACCCCACCGCTACCACCAACGTAACCGAGCTAATTTCTCGCCCGGTGCGGGATTCGATCCAGGCTGTGCTGCGCCACGACATCGCTAGGGGGCCGACTCCCTGGCGACTGCCCAGTGAGTCTTTTTATAGGTTACAACAGTGATGCTGCAACATCACTTGCTAGCTACTGCTAGAATCTGTTACAGCCCATTCTAACCCGTAGCTAACGGGTCTGATCCTTTAGCCGAGCGGTTAGTGATGTCGCCTTGTGGTGCAGTACACCTCGTATCGAATCCCGCACCGGGCAAGAAAATAACCGGTTACATTGGTGGCAGCGGTGGGATCCGGAAGTGTGCAGATCCTCAGAAGTCTCTTCGGAGCGCGGGAAGAACAAAGCGCGAGGGCGCGCTTCCGGGAGAGGGTGACGACTGTAACCACTAATAAGACACGTTAGTCCCTCGTTAACGGGTCTGACCCTTTAGCCGAGCGGTTAGTGATGTCGCCTTGTGGTGCGGTACACTCCGTATCGAATCCCGCACCGGGCAAGAAAATAACCGGCTACACTACTAATAAGTTAATAAGTTAAGGCAGGTTGTGTTACTTACTGATCCAGGAGAAATAATGCCAACTGAAAGCCGGTTTGGAACCACGAAGTCCCGGGCCTCTCAACCGAGCGGATGCCCGTCCGAGGTATGTGGTCTCCTATCTCTCCCTCGTCGCCTTCTTTGCCTCCTCCTCTGGAAGTGGAGAAGGCCGAGATGGCGGAGGGTCCTGGTGGTTTAATGTCTTTGCCAGGCTCCTCGATGTGGAGTCAAGTTGTGAAACGTTGCCCGACGAAAGTTGCTGCTCACCCGAGATCGCGTACTGGTAACCCCGGGCAGGTAGAGAAATCCAGTAATGTCATTAGTCCCGGAGCTGGGCGTCATATCAAAGTTGTAAAAATGAAGCTGGTGAGTGTTTTCCCACCAAGTTCGCACCAGACCCAGATGCGGACACTCATCTTAGAGATAAACTTGGCCGTGATGTTATCTGTCAAAAGATTGATTCTGATAGTCCACGGTGGAGTAGCGGTCTAAGCGTCGGCTTTGTGTCGATGCAGTTGCCCACTGGGGACCGGGGGTTCGCGCCCCGGTCTCGTCAGATCCGACTATGGCCGGACTCGATGAAGCAGCAATCATTGGCAACGCTGTCTTCGGGAGGGGGGCGGAGTCGGCTTGTGTTCGTCACGTGAATGCGTCTCTGTGTGTGTGTGTGGGAAAAGCAGTGGTTCGGTCTGGAGTCGCCTCGTCACGAGAGGGGGGAGGCGTCTCCTTCCAGACTGCCGGCCGGAGAGATGCGGTTGGCGAACGCATGCAGTACGAGGGCGGGTGTTTGGATTAAAATAGGGATCGATTGGTCGCTAAATTGGGAGAAATCAGAAAAAAAGATTGATTGTGTACACGGTAGATTCGGCTTATTTAAAATATCTGCTGGATGCAACGAGGTTGGCGAGACGCGCTGGCCTGAAGGGGCGCTTGTCCTACTATGAGCCACGCAGGGGCGGAGTTATCGGGTCAAACACCGCTTTTGCTGCGGGGGGGGGGGTGAGTATGCCTGCTGGTGATGTGGTCACTCACTAGTCTTGCTAAACGACCATTCGAGCTTTGTCATACAACTGCGTCTGGGCCAGAGCCCAGGGGAGAAAGCTCGCCGCATAGCTGTCGAAAACCTTTTGGCGAGCTGTGACATATGCACTATGTATGCAAGAGACATTTTTGGCAAAGCAAGACTTGGGAAAACTAAACTCCTTCAACGTTAACTTTCATGGGGCTGGGGAGTCTACAGCTGACCTTGGCATGGGAATAGTCAGAGGCAGGATACCAGGGGGTGTGGCTCGACTCATTGATTAATGTGGCTAGGCTTGGTGTTGACTGGTGCATTGCAATACAGTGTACTCTCAATGATGGCGAATTCTTTATCCTTAATACGTCTACACCCCATGAATGCCATCAGAATGAGGATGAATATTTAAATAGGCTTGCGTTCATCAATTCCTTTATTCAAGATATTACTTCTTGGGGATTTGAATGTGGATATCTCGGGCAGAAACTCATTATTTGCTAATCACATGGCTCAGTTCTGTCACGATAATAACCTTATATTGTCAAGCAAAGTGCTTTTGCCTACAAATAGTTACACATATAGGCATAGTACACTATGTCATGGCTGTATTTGTACAGTGCAACTACAGAGCAAATGCACTCTATTTGCACTGCTGATGCACATGCCTCGTTGGGGAGTATGAATATTATGTATGGGGCAGCAACGACTGATGACATACCTCTTGCTATGGCTATAAATGTTTAACATCTACCTGTGCTATCTAGTAATGGTGATAGTGACAATGCAGAAAGTTTGGACTGGTCAACTCTTACAAAGGAGGACATCTTAGCCTATCGTACCCATACAGATGAAACCTTGGGTCATATACATTGGCATACAGATGTGGTTATGTGCAGAGACATTAATTGTAAGGATATGAGGCACAAGAGAGATCTCTGTAAGAGAGCATAAGAGAGATCTGCATGTATGATGATATTGTTAGTGCTTTGTATGAAGGCAGTAAGCCCTACTACAAGTATAGAAATAAGACAGTTAACATCAGGCCTGGTTGGAACAAGTATGTAGCTGAGTATCATGAAGAAGCCTGTGATGCCTTTAAATCATGGGCTGTGGCAGGCAGCCCCAGACAAGGACCTGAGCTTGAACACAAGAAGTTCACTAATGCAGATACAAGTGTGCCACTCGCTTCATTTGTAAAAATGAGCAAGCCACGAGGGCAGATTCCATGGCTAAGAAGCTGCTAGGAAATAATCTTGCTAATTTTTGGAAAGAAACAAGAGTTCTCAACGACTATAAAACATCTCTACCATGCACCGTTGATGGTATCTCTGGTACGGACAATACTGCTGAGTTATGGTGACGGCATTATAGTACCTTATTCAACTGTGTCCACAGTGATCTGTATATAAGGTGGGCAATATTGAGAGTGATGATTCAATGGTGATCATGCCACAC
Source organism: Lampris megalopsis (assembly GCA_022114975.2). Taxonomy (NCBI): domain Eukaryota; kingdom Metazoa; phylum Chordata; class Actinopteri; order Lampriformes; family Lampridae; genus Lampris; species Lampris megalopsis. Next base: position 493,546 of record JAJHIY020001673.1, on the reverse strand, counting down.
GAGGTGTACCAAGCTACAAACAAGCTGTCTGTTAAAACAAAACAAAACACACAAGTGGTTTAGATCATATTACTGCTAAACACCTTAAATATGCCTGTTTGAGGATAGCTCCTCTCCTTGCTATCTGTTTTACTGGCTTTATGGTCCATGGCTTGTTACCAGACTCAATGTTGTCTGTACTGTTAGTCCCAGTCATTAAGGACAAATCTGGTAAAGTATGCAGCCTAGAGAACTACAGGCCTAAAGCTCTAGCCAGCATACTGTCAAAAGTCCTAGAAAGAATCCCGCTGGCTAGAGTGCCCGAGTTTATCAACTCCACGGATAAGCAGTTTGGTTTTAAAGCTAAACATGGCACTGACTTAGGCCTTAAAGGAAATCGCTAACAAATACAGAGGCCAAAACTCATCAGCTCTTATGTGTTCTGTTGATGCTTCTAAAACTTTTGATCGTGTTAATCATAGAAAGTTGTTTGTTGAATTGAGTCAAAGAGGGGTCCCTAAATACATTGTGAGAATTCTGGCTTATTGGTATGTCTGCCAGACTATGCAAGTGAAATGGGGTAATGGCGCTTCATCCCCATTTGGGGTCAGCAATGGTGTCAGACAAGGGGAATTCTGTCTCCAGTTCTCTATAACTACACTGCTCAAAAAAATAAAGGGAACACATAAGCAATGCAATGTAGCTCCAAGTCAATCACACTTTTGAGATATCAACCTGTCCAGTTAGGAAGCAACACTGATTTGTGAATCAATTTCACCTGTTGGTAAATTGTCTAATTTCCACCAGGTGGAAATTAGACAATTGCAAGACAACCCCTATAAAAGGAATGGATTTGCAGGTGGTGGCCACAGACCATTTGCCTGTCCTCATCTTTTCTGGCCGATCTTTGGTTAGTTTTTCATTTTGCTAGTGCCCTCACCACTAGAGGTGGCATGAGGCGGTATCTGCAACCTACAGAAGTTGCTCAGGTAGTGCAGCTCATCCAGGATGGCACATCAATGCGTGCTGTGGCAAGAAGATTTGATGTGTCTCCCAGCACAGTGTCCAGAGCATGGAGGAGGTACCAGGAGACAGGCCAGTACACCAGGAGACGTGGAGGGGGCCGCAGGAGGACAACAACCCCGCAGCAGGACCGCTATCTGGTCCTTTGTGCGAGGAGGAACAGGAGGAGCACTGCAGGAGCCCTACAAAACGACCTTCAACAGGCCACTAATGTGCAGGTTTCTGCTAAAACAGTGAGAAACAGAATGCATGAGGATGGTATGAGGGCCCGACGTCCACAATTGGGGCCTGTGCTCACAGCTCAACACCGTGCAGCCCGATTGACCTTTGCCAGAGAACATCTTGGTTGGCAGATTCGCCATTGGCGCCCTGTGCTCTTCACAGATGAGAGCAGGTTCACACTGAACACATGTGACAGACGTGAGAGAGTCTGGAGACGCTGTGGAGAACGTTCTGCTGCCTGCAACATCCTCCAGCATGACCGGTTTGGTGGTGGGTCAGTGATGGTCTGGGGAGGCATATCCTTGGAGGGCCGCACAGACCTCTACGTGCTAGCCAGAGGTACCATGACTGCCATTAGGTACCGGGATGAGATCCTCAGACCCATTGTCAGACCATATGCTGGTGCAGTGGGCCCTGGGTTCCTGCTCATGCATGACAATGCTCGCCCTCATGTGGCCAGGGTGTGTCAGCAGTTCCTGTATGTCGAGGGCATTGATGCTATGGACCTGCCTGCACGTTCCCCAGACCAATCGAGCACCTCTGGGACATCATGTCTCGTACCATCCGCCAATGCGATGTCGCACCGCAGACTGTCCAGGAGTTGACCGATGCCCTGATCCAGGTCTGGGAGGAGATCCCTCAGGAGACCATCCGTCGTCTCATCAGGAGCATGCCCAGACGTTGCAGGGAGTGCATACAGGCACGTGGAGGCCACACACACTACTGAGCCTCATTTTGAATCGTCTTGAAGAATTTCCACAGAAGTTGGATCAGCCTGTGTTCTCATTTTCCACTTTGATTTTGAGTATGATTCTGAATCCAGACCTTAATGGGCTAATGATTTTGATTTCCATTGATCATTCTTAGGTTATTTTGCTCTAAACACATTCCTCTGTCTAATAAATAAAGATTTTCAGCTGAAATATTTCATTCATCGAGGTCTATATTGTGTTTTTAGGTGTTCCCTTTATTTTTTTGAGCAGTGTATATATTGATGATGTGTCCAAGCAGTTGAAAGCCTGTAACACTGAGTGCATGATGGGTAATACCTTGGTAAACCATATTATGTATGCAGATGACCTTGTCATTCTTAGTCCCTGTAGCGCCGGTCTCCAGCAGCTCCTTAATGTGTTCTGTCTGTGTGTGGTGTGGAGCATGACATCAAATACAATGCTAGTAAGAGCGCTGTCACGATCTGCAGAACCAAAGAGGTCGATTATCTAAAAGTTCCTGATTTCAAATTGTCCGATAATAATCTTGGGGTATGGAATAAGGTGAAATATCTTGGGCACTATATTACTGAACAAATAACACGCATGACGTAGGCACAAGCAAACATGGTCTCACACAAGTTTGGTATGTGTTCGGTTAGTGTGGAGATGTCTCTGTTCAAAGCGTATTCTACGCCACTTTATACTACACACCCGTGGTCAAACTATAGGAAAAAAACACGTTTACGGAGACTTCGAGTAGCTTATAACGATGCAGTGAGAATATTACTAAAAAAACCCAGATGGTGTTGTGCAAGTGAAATGTTTGTGGCTGCAGGAGTCAATACTTTTCAGGCTGTTCTAAGACATCCATCCATCCATCTAGCCATTACCTGTCCCGCTTATCCTGCTCTCAGGGTCATGGTGATGCCGGAGCCTATCCCAGCAGTCACTGGGCGGCAGGTGGGGAGACACCTTGGACAGGCCATCACACAGAGCCAACATATCCTACATGTCTTTGGGAGGAAACTGGTGCACTCGGAGGAAACCCATGCAGACACGGGGAGAACATACTCCACACAGAGTACGGGACGACCCCCAAGGTTGGACTACTCCGGGGGCTCGAACCCAGGACCTTCTTGCTGTGAGGCGACCGATCTGACCACTGCGCCACCGTGCCACCGTTCTAAAAAATCTCATGTATAAATTTATTTGCTGGCTCAATGACTCATGTAATCCTCATGAGTTTAACTAATATAAGATTCAGTGCCACATACTACCAGTCCTGGCAGTGGGACCATTGGTATAGCCGCCTCCTTGTAAGACACCGATTTGTTCCTTTTATGTTATTTTATTGTGTTTACTTTATGTTTTGTCTTGGGTTTATCTTTTACCAATGGCTCTTATCTTTTATGGCTTCATTTTTATTCATTTATTTGTTTACCTTGTCTTTGCCTGTTATGGACCCTGAGTCTATAATAAAGTTTTGAGTTGAGTTATCACTGTGGACATGGCCAAGGCTGTAAGCCCGGGCAAAATTTACACTGAGGTCCAGAAGCGTAAGTAGAGCGGGTTTATGTTATAGCTGTACATTTGTACTTTTGTTTATTTATTTACATTTTTTCAGAGGAAACATTGAGTTTCAGACCTGTACTTCCCTGCATTCTGGTGAAATTTTAATGCATGTGAATCACAATTGTAACCTACGAACAGCAAATCGACTTTTAGGACAAAAAGTTGAAAATATTCTGGAAAAAAAAATGTATCTTCACTATTTTCTAAAATAAATAAATAAAATAAGTAACTACAACATAATCTGACTGCCTATGGTTATCCATCTACATCATTATCATTATTCTCATCACATAACTTGAGGCAAGTGTTGTGATTAATTAGATCATTACCCTAATTGTAGACAAAGGTGTAATTATAACTTTAAATAAAGTTTAAATAAATAAATTAAATTAAATTAAATTAATTACAAAGTAAAGTTAATATAAATTAATTAAATTAATTAATTAATCAAAAAATAAAGTTTGAATGAAGGTGTAATTATAGCATTATAAGTGAATAGTTGGGAAATGTGTAAAAATTCAGATGAGTTAAACAGTACGTACTGAGTTGGGGAGCTGCTGTCCCGCAGGTGGTCAACGGACGGGTTCATCAGACATGTGAACATGGTAAATATGTAACGTTAGTATTTACCTAGGATGACCATATTTTGGTTTTCAAAAAAGAGGACACTAGTTAGTAGACACTAAAATGTTACTCACTGGCGGCAGAGATGGGCAGTATTTCAATTAAATGTGTTTTAAAATACGTATTTAATTACTTTTGAGTGTTTTGTCATTTGTATTTTGCTGGACAGAAAAAAAAAACAAGATGTAATTTGTAGCAAAATACTTTAAGAGTTTGCATTTGTGAAATACTTAGGATATATTAATCTGTCATTTTATTCCCAAATATGACACATTTTTATCCCCAGGTTTCAACTGTAGAAAAAACAGTTCAATTAGCCTAATCACAGTCTTGGGCTAAGTGCAAGTGAATCATGTGACGTGTCCTGCCGGGTCCAGCAGCACGCTCATTGTGAACTAGTGTATCTCGTTTGTGTTCCTTGTGACCAGTAGCTGGTGTTTAGTGCAAATGTTGGGGTTTTATAGTGGCCAGCCACTCTTACTAGCTGTCAGGGAGGTAGCTTGCGCAGTCCTCTTGAGGATGAAGATAACATTTTACACTGTTTGTTATACCAGGGGATGGTCAATTTAATGTTCAGGTAAAAATAAATAAATAAATAAATAAATAAATAAGTCATAGATTTCAAGAAAACAATTCATGTATCACTTAAAAATCTCTCATTCTGATCTTTAAAGCTAAATGTGTTTTTTTTGTACAAAATGTTTTACAATATGGATTACAGAGAGTTAATACAATTCAAAGTGAACTGACTCCATTCCTGGATAATACTTAAGTAACACTTCAGCATTATGGTTAAGCATTAAACATGACTGTGTTTTAATGTCTATTATGTGAGCTGTTAGTGTTGTTTGAATGCTGTTGGTTTTAAATTGCAACTGGTAGGCCTAATCAAGTAAATGGTCTCTTTATGCATTTTTCTTTAGTTATAAGTCAGTCATCTCAGTGGATGCATAGCAATGAGCCCTCAGAGCCTGGCCAGGCGGCCCATCATCTGCCACTTTTGCAGAAGACGAAGCCACACCAATACTCAAACATGCAACGCTGGATGGGGAATACTTCCACATAGTAAAGCAGATCCCAATTGGTAAGATAGATGCTGAATGTCAGCTGTGCACTAACACAAATGTCATATTATGTGGCTCTCTTGCAGCGACATCAATGAAATGAAGGCACCCTGACAAAATAAAGGAATTTGAAGACCACAAAAAGGAATTTGCCAGTGGGGGGGGGGGGCAGGACCTCATACAAGCTACTCTCTTTGAATGTGGCGCAGTGACACAAAGTAAAATTGACTCTCTCATCACATCCTTTATCACTAAAGGCATGTACCTGTTGGCCACAGTTGAGCATAAAGAATTTATAGACTTGGTACTGGAACTTTGCCAAGGTACTAAAGTTATGTCCAGGAGGACACTTGGGGGAGGAATCGATGAAGACTTTAGTAATAAAACAGCAAATTTGGAGGAGAGTTAAGTGCATACAAAATGTTTGCAGCACTGCAGATATCTGGTCAACTAAAAAACAAGTTATATGGGAGTAACTGTACACTGCATACAAACAGACATGCTAGAAGGTGAATCAGCTGCTCTTGCTTGCAGACATTTTCTCACTCCACATACCTACAATCGCATCACAGAACTACTGGAGGAAATCCATTCAGAATATGGACTCACAACTGACATTATTGTGGCTACTGTAACTGACAATGCATCAAACTTCTCAAAAGCATTCTGAGAGTTCAGTATCACAGTCAATTCAGAGGAACAGGATGAGACAGATGAGCAGGAACAGGATTTTTAATTTGTAATAATAGATCCAGAGGGAGAAGAAGTGTCAGAGTGTGCTATTAGTCTACCACCTCATGTCAGGTGTTCCACTCACACCCTGAGTTTGGGTTCAACCACTGATTCAAAAAGGGCAATTAAATACAATTCAGCTCTCTCCAGGCTGAATCATCCGTCCATGGCAAAGTGTTCATCCCTGTGGAATGCTTCTGGCAGACCAAAATATACGGAAATACTCAGTGACTTGACCAACCAGCAACTGAAGACATCCTGCATTTGTAGGTGGAATTCTGTTGGAATGACTGAGTCAGCTGACATTTCTTTGGGAGAGGCTTCCTGAGATCATGCCTGCCATGCAACTCCCACCATTCAAAGAGGTAGACCTTGATTTCCTTGAGGAATACTGCACAGTCCTCAAGCCCATTGCCATTGCAATTGACCGCCTTCAAGGTCAGACCTCATCCTACTATGGCGAGCTCATACCTACCCTCTTTGCTGTTCAGGCTAAACTACATGACCTGCAAGCTTCAAACTTGCAGTACTGCTTAAATATCTTGCAAGCCACCATAGCTGGCTTTAAGAAAAGGTTCAGTAGCTTCTTACAGCTGAAGACTGATGTCAATGAATCCATTCTGGCTACAGTAACCCAACACTTTTTCAAGATGAAGCGGTTGCCTCCTAAACTAGCTGCAGGGAGGAAGAGGATGCATCACCTGTTTCTGCACTCAGCTGAAGAGCTTGGCCTTGTGTCAGAAAGTGAGACTGCCTCATCAAACACCGCTGAAGAGAATGAAGACAATTTCTTCATCTTCTCTGGTCAACTACTCTCAATTCAGTAAATTAAGGTTAAACTGCAATTTTATCAATTGATCGTGAAAAATGAATATTCATCAATTAAAAAATAAATGAGTAGCTAGTTTCATGTCACGTTTTTAAATATTTTGTGATATTAAAAATCCTTAAATTTAATGTAAATTCAACCTTGTTTCCCTGTTTGCCTCTACTATTTCCAATCCCAACAACAGGAACAGAGAGCCAGTTGGGCAGCAAGATGTTGCCCAGCCACAGCAAAGCAGGAGACCCTTTACTTTCTGGAGGACCTCAGAAAGGACCTTTCCTTCCTGGATTCATACCCACTGATCAAGCTATTCTTTGTGAGATTCAACACCACTTTGCCATCATCGGCACCAGTTGAGCGTCACGTCTCCTTTGCAAGCATGGTTTATCACCCTCACAGAAGGCGATTAACAGCTGAGCTGATGAAGAAATTAGTTATGCTGAAAAACAACTAAAATTGAAATGTTAAAAAATTGTGATATATTAGTTGTGCTGAAAAATAACAAACAGAAATGGAAGGACTGCAGTGTTAGTGGGTACACAATGGAATATATTCTTTTTTTAGGTTGTTGTTGGCATTGGGGGGAAGGGGGTGCTTCTCACTTCTCTGACCTACAATGCTAAAAATTTTTAATTTATCACTTACTACTGGCACTGTTCCAAGCAGTTTTAAGACAGCTGTGGTTAAACCTCTACTTACAAAACCGCACTTCGATCCAGGGTCCCTTAATAACTGTCGACCAGTCTCTAATCTTCCATTCTTTTCTGAAGTACTAGAGAGAGTTCTGAATCAACAACTTTCGACCCATATAGAAGAAAACCACCGATATGAACCTTTTCAATCGGCTTTCAGGGCCTGTCACTCACTGAAACTGCTCTGACCAGAGTGGTGAACAATCTTTTACTAGGTCTGAACTCTGACTCCCCTTCTGTGCTTCTACTACTGGACCTCAGTGCAGCCTTTGACCCCATGATCACTGTTTACTGTTAGACAGATTAAATTGTAATTTTGGTGTCTCTGGCTTAGCTCTCTCTTGGCTGAAGTCCTACTTATCTGGAAGAACACATTGTGTCTGCTATAGTAATATTTTATCAAAATTCTCTGATGTTAAATATGGTGTACATCAGGGCTCAGTTCTTGGCCCTCTACTTTTCTCTCTTTATATTTCACCTCTTGGCCAATTGATACACAGTTATTGAATAAATTTCCATTGCTATGCTGATGATACTATATACACCTATAAGGGTTGATGATCATACTCAAATGAATAATTTAGAGGCCTGCTTGGCTGCTGTGAAGAATTGGATGTCACTAGACTTTCTGCTTTTATATTAGGATGAAACTGAGATGCTGATCATTAGCCCTGCTAGACCCAGACACCAATTTGATCAAGTAATGATAACAATTGACAACTCTGTGATTTCACAAAGTATGGCAGTCAAAAATCTTGGTGTTACGTTTGATCCCAGCCTTTCCTTGATAAGCACATTAAAGAAATCACCAAGACTGCCTTTTTTGACTTATGTAACATAGCTAAAATTTGGTCTTTCCTGTCCATGGCTGATGCAGAGACTCTAATACATGCATTTGTTTCATCCAGACTTGATTACTGTAATGTTCTGTTTTCAGGTCTGCTACATGCTAGTACTACAAGTCTCCAGACTGTTCAGAATGCTGCAGCTAGAATGCTAATTAAAACTAGAACATTTAACCATATTACACCAATTTCCCCTCAGGAATTAATAAAGTATTCTGATTCTGAGTCTGAATTCTTGCCTCCCTTCATTGGCTTGCTATCCATGTTAGATCAGAATTCAAGGTGCTTCTGCTGACTTATAAAATCCTAAATGGGCTTGCCCCATCTTACCTGTCTGATTTCCTTAAACCGTACATTCAGTCTCGAGCTCATCACTCTCAAAATACAGGGCTCCTTTGTGTACCCAAAGTTAAAAGATGTCAGCTGGTGGCAGGGCCTTTTCCTATCGGGCCCCATTCTTGTGGAATAACCTGCCTGCTGCTGTCAGAAAACCAGAGTCTGTTGAGTCCTTTAAATCCAACCTTAAAACTCATATCTTTGCCTTAGCCTACAATTAGTTGCCTTTTAGTTGAGTGCTTCACAACATGTACTGTATGGCAGGTTGGTTTCTGTCTCAATGAATTTACCAAGCACTGTTCTGCCGACGAGATTATAGCATATAGATTATTGACTATTGCAAACTGTTCTCTTCTCTCACATGTCTTTTCTCCCTCTCTGAGTGATGACTTTTTTCTATTTTTCTGTGTGTGAATGGTATGATGTGAGTCTCTCTTGTGTGCATGTGCAGTCTGCCATCCTCCCAGGTCACCATGGTGATGGTGGTCACCACCTGGACACTGCTTGGCATCCCCCCTCATCACATTTTCTTTTCATATATCTTATAAATCAATATAATTTTGTCATCCTGTTTTGATATTATATCTTTCTCTCACAAAGATGTGTGACTAATTTTTTTTACACGGTGATGCTGGTTGCATGGCTCGGATCCCTGGGCTGTTCCGGTGGCATCTGGACACTGCTTGACATCCTCATCATATTCTTCATAGATTTTATAATTCCATTATAATTCTGTTAACCTCTTTCAGTGTTGTATTGTGTAAATTGTGTAAACACAACACCCATTGCACGTTGTCCATCTTGGGAGAGAGATCCCTCCTCTGTTGCTCTCCCTGAGGTTTCTTCCTATCTTCCTATTTTTTTCTCCCTGTCAAAGGGTGTTTTTAGGAAATTGTTCGTTATCCAATGAGAGGGTCTAAGGACAGGATGCTGGGTTGCTGTAAAGCCCTTTGAGGCAAATTTGTAATTTGTGATATTCGGCTATACAAATAAATGGACTTGACTTCTCCTTCTCTTCTATTTTGTACTGTATGATACTCTGCTGTAAAGGGACTTTTATGTCTTTTGCACTCGTTCATTGGTTGCCTGTAAAGTTGGAGATCTCAGAGATGTATTTACTCAACACTGCACTTATATTTATCACTCTTGAAAAAGGCTTCTGCTAAAGGCGCAGTGTTATTGTCCTCTGAAAGAACTAGTGCATCACTGTGGCCTAACTGTTCAGTCCCCCCAGTTGCATTTCAATTGGCTGTTCACTCAGTCAGTCAATGGTCGCTTTGACTGACAGAAACCACCCAGCATGCACCCCTGAATTCTCAGCCTCCCACCTGCAAGATGTCCTGATTGGCCACTTCAAATCTATGATGTGGGGAAATTAGCAGAACTCATCTTTTCAATGTAGGGGGGGGGGTTAAAGAGCAAACCCATACTGAGGCTACTAAATGCATGAAATGTGATATCAGTTTGTACAGAATGTATTTTTGTATTTTCAAATTACTTGTATTTTAATTAAATACATTTTCTCATACCAGTATTTTGATACATTTGATGAGCAAGTATTTGTAACGATAATTGTAAATGTAATTTGTAACAAGATACTTTTTGATGTATTTTTGCCCGTCTCGGACTGCTGGTAGGCTGTCGTTCTTCTCCCTCCGACTATCAGATGTGACAGAAACAGGGGGGCTTACCGCTGAGGGACAAGTTCTAATTGGCTGAAATAAGTCTTATTTGGTGGATGGATATGACCACAGGGCCTACAGAGACTTCTTTCGGATTTGTTGGCTGTTCTGTCCGGGCTATGCACTTACATAAGCCTAATAGATGTGTCAGCAGGGGGATTTATAAGGATGTCAAAACACTTTCGTTCACAAAATAAAATCATGTTCATTCACACACACACACATAATACAAAACGTCATCCTGAGAGGGTGAGGTCCAGACCTCGGCAACCTCATAGCTGGCTAAAACACTTAAACCGGATTTTTTGGCCCTTCCGTGAAAACTGGGCATATAAAACCAGTTTATTTTAATGAATTCCAGCTGAAATTTAGCAGAAATAGATGAATTTCCTCTGGGAAACATCACTGCATCAGTGTTTAGTATGGTTGATCATATTCTAAGCTGCTTGACCAGACCTTTAATCTACACCTCGTTGTGTCCTTTACTTATTCTCGGTGGACATCAACAATATCGACAGATAGTCTCAAAATGAAATAAAAAGTTTATTTTTTTTGTAATCGTTTGTGTCCATTGAAACTGAAATTGCATGGCTTCAAATGTAACTCAGCCCATCTGGACTGAGGTTGAGCCATAACAAATTTGTAATTCAGAGAAAAACAAATCACTGGATTTCATCTTTCCATCGATTTAATCTCAGGATGGACAATTACGTCATCAGTATTGCATTTTATAGTATCATTCACGCAAATAATTCTTGCTAATAATTTATGAACTGTCGTTCCCCCCCCCCCATTTTCCCTCCCCGATTGGATCCGGCCAATTACCCCACTTTTCTGAGCCGTCCTGGTCGCTGCTCCAACCCCCTCTGCTGATCCGGGGAGGGCTGCAGACTACCACATGCCTCCTCTGATACGTGTGGAGTCGCCAGCCGCCTCTTTTCACCTGACAGTGAGGAGTTTCACCAGAGGGACATATAGCACGTGGGAGGCTCACGCTATTCCCCCCAGTTCCTCCTCCCCCCCGAAGAGGCCAAAGGAGGCGCTAGTGCAGCGACCAGGACGCATGCCCACATCCGGCTTCCCACCCGCAGACACAGCCAATTGTGTGCAGGGACGCCCGACCAGGCCAGAGGTAACACAGGGATTCAAACTGGCGATCCCCGTGTTGGTAGGCAACGGAATAGACCACTACGCTACCCGGACGCAGGACACCCCTTATGAACTGTTTTGATGGCTTATCAGTGGATTGACTTGGTCGATAAGGTCATTAAAACTTTACATGATGTAAACTGTGACAGGGAAGTCTATCTAAAATAAACAAAAACCTCTTAAAGATACAGGCCCTCCGTCAGGCGTCATGTGCAGCTCTCTACATACTCCAACAACGCTAGCCGAGCCGGGGAGGGGAGCGGAAGTGAGCAGAGCTGGACCGTCCAGTAGCAGCTTTAATGGAAATGAGTCGGGGAAGCAGGTGTTGGCTTCAGCTAGCAGAGGAATGACAGCTATGTGCTCCACTCCGGTTTTACTGGCATCATAGCCAGACTGCTGCAGTGGAAGGCCAGTGACACAGCTGCCTCTGCTGCCTCTGCTGCCTCTACTGCCTCTGCTGCCTCTACTGCCTCTGCTGCCTCTACTGCCTCTACTGCCTCTACTGCCACTGCTGCCACTGCTGCCACAGCTGCCTCTGCTGCCTCTACTGCCTCTGCTAACTCTACTGCCTCTACTGCCACTGCTGCCACTGCTGCCTCTGCTAACTCTACTGCCACTGCTGCCTCTACTGCCTCTACTGCCTCTGCTGCCTCTACTGCCACTGCTGCCACTGCTGCCACAGCTGCCTCTGCTGCCTCTACTGCCTCTGCTAACTCTACTGCCTCTACTGCCTCTGCTGCCTCTACTGCCTCTACTGCCTCTGCTGCCTCTACTGCCACTGCTGCCTCTACTGCCACTGCTGCCACTGCTGCCTCTACTGCCACTGCTGCCTCTATTGTCTCTGCTGCCTCTACTGCCTCTACTGCCTCTGCTGCCTCTACTGCCACTGCTGCCACTGCTGCCTCTACTGCCACTGCTGCCTCTACTGCCTCTACTGCCTCTACTGCCTCTGCTGCCTCTACAGCTTCTGCCGCCTCTGCCGCCTCTGCCGCCTCTACCGCCTCTACCGCCACTGCTAACTCTACTGCCTCTGCTGCCTCTGCTGCCTCTGCTGCCTCTACTGCCTCTACTGCCACTGCTGCCACTGCTGCCTCTACTGCCTCTGCTGCCTCTACTGCCTCTACTGCCTCTGCTGCCTCTGCTGCCTCTGCTGCCTCTACTGCCACTGCTGCCACTGCTGCCACTGCTGCCTCTACTGCCTCTGCTGCCTCTATTGCCACTGCTGCCTCTACTGCCTCTGCTGCCTCTGCTGCCTCTACTGCCTCTACTGCCTCTACTGCCTCTGCTGCCTCTATTGCCACTGCTGCCTCTACTGCCTCTGCTGCCTCTACTGCCTCTATTGCCTCTGCTGCCTCTACTGCCTCTACTGCCACTGCTGCCTCTACTGCCTCTACTGCCTCTACTGCCACTGCTGCCTCTACTGCCACTGCTGCCTCTACTGCCTCTGCTGCCTCTGCTGCCTCTATTGCCTCTGCTGTTTCTACTGCTGCTGCTATGCTGACCTCTTATGATCGTACAGCCTCTCTGGGTTTTTTTCTTTGTATTTTGTTTTATTTTATTATGTAGTTTTATGTCATTTTAGTGTGTATTCATATTTTTATTTACCTTACATAACCTACTGTTCATACTACCGATGAAATATGGAAAAGTAAGTGCATGTATTCCTTATGGCAAGATGACCAATGGAACGTTTGCTAATGATAAATAGGTCCATTTATCTATCTATCTATCTATCTATCTATCTATCTATCTATCTATCTATCTATCTATCTATCTATCTATCTATCTATCTATCTATCTATCTATCTATCTGTCTATCTGTCTATCTATCTATCTATCTATCTATCTATCTATCTATCTATCTATCTATCTATCTGTATCTATGTATCTCTCTGTCTGTCTGTCTGTCTGTCTGTCTGTCTGTCTGTCTGTCTGCCTGTCTGTCTGTCTGTCTGTCTGTATCTATGTATCTCTCTGTCTATCTGTCTGTCTGCCTGTCTGTCTGTCTGTCTGTATCTATGTATCTTTCTGTCTGTCTGTCTATCTGTCTGTCTGTCTGTCTGTCTGTCTGTCTGTCTGTCTGTATCTATGTATCTTTCTGTCTGTCTGTCTGTCTGTCTGTCTGTCTGTCTATCTGTCTATCCATGTCTGTCTGTCCTGATGTGGTCTTGGTGTTTGACGTCTTAACAACATGGTAAACTATGTATTCTTGGTTTGCTTTAGTCACCTTAGATACATGTCCCCTCCTGGAAACTATGTCATGTTTCTGATGGTAATTGTGTTTTTTTTTCATGTTCCTGGTTAATAATAACTCACAATAAACCAACAATATAAACAGTAACTCAACGACTGGGTGGAAAATTAAAAAAAAGTTCGAAAGACCGACAAGGAAAGAGAGCTGATGTGTGTGTGTGTGTTGGAGACATTTGGTGAAAAACCTGAAACCACCTACCTTGTGGGGACATTTTATGGGTCCCCGTGAGAAAAAGGAAACGGGCGTATTGGAGGGTTAGGACGTTAGTTTAGGGTTAAGGTCAGAATTAGGGTTAGGTTAAGGTTAGGGTAGGGGTTAAGGTTAGGCATGTAGTTATGATGGTTAAGGGCTAGGGAATGAATGTAGTCAATGAGGGGTCCCCACAAGTATAGGGTGGTATGGCATGTGTTTGTGTGTGTGTACTATGGGTTTTGGTGCGCTGTGTGTGGGCAGACAGAAGAATGTGACCGGCCTGTGTTTGGGTTGGATTATCTTGCTATACTCTTTAAACTGGCATTAATGTTGATCAGAGCCTGTGGTGTAATTGTGTATTGAACTTTAATTAAAAGTGCTCTCTCAGCTGCTAGCTCCAGCAGGCGTCATGCATGCCGCCCTCGGCTCGCGGCCTTGAGCAAATATTCCTGCCATGTGCCATACAGGTCTGTACATATAAACACCAGCCCTGTGGTTGAAACCGAGACACATGCCTTTTTTCATGCTGACTCCTAATTAAACATCCTGAAGCTATATTTCTGAGGCCTTGCTCAGGGAATCGCTCACTGCATTCTTTCACAGTGTGAGAACAAGGAGGCGAAGACTTGTGTCGGCACCGATACTGCTGGAAAAGGAAAGCCAGATGTCAGTCAGTGCTTTGCTCATCTTATTACGTTTGATTAGAGACTTGGTGTGAATATATATATATATATATTCCTGCGATGGTCTGGCGGCCTGTCCAGGGTGTCTCCCCGCCTGCTGCCCAATGACTGCTAGGGCAGGCGTTCTTTAGAAATGGCTCAGTTCACTTTGTAGTTATTCAAACATTTTCATGGAATCAAACAACAGAAAAGATGCGAGAGAGTTTCAACTTGAAACACAGAACTGGAACATGATGCTCTGCATATACTGTGGGCAACATATCGACATCATATCGATGTAGTGATATGAGACTAGATGTAGTGATATGGGACTAGATGTTATATGAGACTAGATGCGGTGATGTGAGACTAGATGTGGTGATATGAGACTAGATGTGGTGATATGAGACTAGATGTGGTGATATGAGACTAGATGTGGTGATATGAGACTAGATGTGGTGATATGAGACTAGATGTGGTGATGTGAGACTAGATGTTGTGACATGAGACTAGATGTGGTGATATGAGACTAGATTTTGTGATATGAGATGAGATGTGACGTGAGACTAGAGTTGTGATATGAGACTAGATGTGGTGATGTGAGACTAGATGTGGTGTTATGATACTAGATGTGGTGACGTGAGACTTGATGTTGTGATATGAAGCTAGATGTGGTGACGTGAGACTAGATGTTGTGATATGAGACTAGATGTGGTGATATGAGACTAGATGTGGTGATGTGAGACTAGATGTTGTGATATGAGACTAGATGTGGTGATATGAGACTAGATGTTGTGATATGAGACTAGATGTGTAGATATGATACTAGATGTTGTTGATATGAGACTAGATGTGGTGATGTGAGACTAGATGTTGTGACATGAGACTAGATGTGGTGATATGAGACTAGATTTTGTGATATGAGATGAGATGTGACGTGAGACTAGAGTTGTGATATGAGACGAGATGTTGTGATGTGAGACTAGATGTGGTGTTATGATACTAAATGTGGTGACGTGAGACTTGATGTTGTGATATGAAGCTAGATGTGGTGACGTGAGACTAGATGTTGTGATATGAGACTAGATGTGGTGATATGAGACTAGATGTGGTGATGTGAGACTAGATGTTGTGATATGAGACTAGATGTGGTGATATGAAACTAGATGTTGTTGATATGAGACTAGATGTTGTGATATGAGACTAGATGTGTAGATATGAGACTAGATGTTGTTGATATGAGACTAGATGTGGTGATGTGAGACTAGACGTTGTGATATGAGACTAGATGTGGTGATGTGAGACTAGATGTTGTGATAAGAGACTAGATTTGGTGATATGAGACTAGATGTTATATGAGACTTGATGTGGTGATGTGAGACTAGATGTGATATGAGATTAGATGTGGTGATATGAGACTAGATTTGGTGATATGAAACTAGATGTTGTTGATATGAGACTAGATGTGGTGATATGAGACCAGATGTGTAGATATGAGACTAGATGTTGTGATATGAGACTAGATGTTGTGATATGAGACTAGATGTGGTGATGTGAGACTAGATGTGGTGATATGAAACTAGATGTTGTTGATATGAGACTAGATGTTGTGATATGAGACTAGATGTGGTGATATGAGACTAGATGTGGTGATGTGAGACTAGATGTTGTGACATGAGACTAGATGTTGTGACGTGAGACTAGATGTGGTGACGTGAGACTAGATGTGGTGATGTGAGACTAGATGTGGTGATATGAGACTAGATGTGGTGATGTGAGACTAGATGTTGTGACATGAGACTAGATGTTGTGATGTGAGAATAGATGTGGTGATATGAGACTAGATGTGGTGATATGAGACTAGATGTTGTTGATATGAAACTAGATGTAGTGATATGAAACTAGATGTGGTGATATAATACTAGATGTTGTGATATGAGACTAGATGTGGTGATATGAGACTAGATGTGTTGATATGAAACTAGATGTGGTGATATGAAACTAGATGTTGTTGATATGAGATTAGATGTTGTGATATGAGACTAGATGTGGTGATATAATACTAGATGTGGTGATATGAGACTTGATGTGGTGATATGAGGCTAGATGTGGTGATGTGAGACTAGATGTGGTGATATGAGACTAGATGTTGTGATATGAGACTAGATGTGGTGATATGAGACTAGATGTGGTGATATGAGACTAGATGTTGTTGATATGAAACTAGATGTGGTGATATGAGACTAGATGTGGTGATATAAGACTAGATGTGGCGATGTGAAACTAGATGTTGTGATATGAGACTAGATGTGATATGAGACTAGATGTGGTGATATGAGACTTGATGTTGTGATATGAGACTAGATGTGGTGATATGAGACTTGATGTTGTTGATATGAGACTAGATGTGGTGATATGAGACTAGATGTTGTTGATATGAAACTAGATGTGGTGATATGAGACTAGATGTGGTGATATAAGACTAGATGTGGCGATGTGAAACTAGATGTTGTGATATGAGACTAGATGTGATATGAGACTAGATGTGGTGATATGAGACTTGATGTTGTGATATGAGACTAGATGTGGTGATATGAGACTAGATGTTGTTGATATGAGACTAGATGTGGTGATATGGTGATAGAACTTGTCCTTCCCTGGTCTTAAATGCTGCATTACAGTAAATTCAGACCATTTTCTGAACCTGTTCCACTGTTTTATCTGAGTGAAATGAAGAATGGTTGTCTGTGCCTGCTTGCTCATCATAGCCACATTACTAAGGATCATTTATCTACGTTTTACTGTGTGTAAATATCTTATGGAAGCGCTGATATGGAGGTTTTGAGTCAAAAATCCTGATATTTGATTCTGCTAACTTCTCCAGCCCTTCTCCATAGTCTCTCAGTGTCTAGAATTCGTCTGAACAATCTGTGGAAATGAATATCAACGTGTTGTCTGAAGATGTCTTTCTTTCACTTAAAACTCCACTGCTTGGCCCGGGGTTCCTCTCCCTCTACAGAAACACATGTTCTCCACTTCCTGCTCAGGAAAACTCAGATGACACTTGAAACAAGAAACCAGCCGACCAACCTGACGAGGAGGACCAGACACTCCCAGCATGCTTCATTAGGTACCTCTGTTGACACGAGAAGGGCGCTGAAAGCTGAGCCTTTCACTAATACCCCTAATACCCCTAATACCCCCAATCCTTACATGAGCAGGGCAAATTAGTTCTAATTAAGCCTGTTATTTGCAGGAGGGACGCAGACACGTGAATGTGAGGAAAGGGAGCACGCGGAAGGAGGGGGAGGATTCAGTGGAGACCTACGAAGGGATGGAGCAGAGGAAAAGATGGGAGTCCAGAAGAGATTATGATTACCATGCCTCGTCTCTCCTCTCCTCTCCTCTCCTCTCCTCTCCTCTCCTCTCCTCTCCTCTCCTCTCTTCTCCTCTCTTCTCCTCTCCTCTTCCACTTACCTTTCCTCACTTCTCTTCACCTTTTCTCTTTTCGTCTCTTCTCTTCTTGCTTTCCCTCGTGCCTCCTGCTCCTCTACCCAGTTTCATCCTCTGTTCTCCAGCCATCTTGGTCCTGATGTCTTTATTTACGTAGCTTCACATTCAGACAGCTGGCATTGTGTTGGTAATTGTTAGACTAATCATCCGCTCAATTACTCTGGAATGTGGTACTGGGCTGGGGACAGGGGCCCTGTTATGACAGATCATCCCTCCCTCTCTCTCTCTCTCTCTCTCTCTCTCTCTCTCTCTCTCATTTTCCTTTGCGTTTGTTCTCTCTATCTTCCCTCTATCTTGGGCTGTCTCTTCCATCTACCACACTGTTTTCTGCCTTTCACGCAACCTCTTTTCTTTTCATCTCTTCTACTTGTTTCCGTCTCAGCCCTCCACTTTATTCAGCCTCATAATCTGTCGCGCTTTATTGCCGCAATAAGAAACCCAACGTTGATGGAGCGAGATACACGTTATTAAATAACAGCGTGATGAGCAAAGTGTTAATGAAGAAACAATTCAATTACATTTCTTGTTCATCAATTCAATTTAGTCGAACCCTTCCCATGAATAAATACAAAGTCTTGTCTGTATATATGGAGGTGGAGATGGGCTCTACAGTTTGAGCTCATCGCTCTTTCTCGCTTTCCCAGCTTCACTTTGTCTCTGGCAGGTCCTGCTGTGTGAAGCCGCAGCAGGACAGTGATCACCACACGGCTCAAGCTACCTTTAGCGCTGCATGTAGGGGAACCCTGTCCTCAGCGGGCTGTGAGAGATGAGATGACGGCTGGCTGTATGAAGGGGATGATGATGATGATGATGATGAAGGCAGAGGGCTCTGCTGGTGTAGGTCTGCTCTAACAGACCGGAGAACCTGTCAGGCTTGTCATGGCACTATGCCACTGCTATAGAACGAGTCGTTTTTCTGAAATCTGAACTACAGGGATAAATGTAAGGTCCTGGGTTGTAGACCATGACATTTAACTGAAATGTATTTGAGCCAGTGTGACCCCAGAGATAAAGGGGGAAAGCAGATGAATCACAGAGAGCTCATGGAAGATTTTTGTTTCAATCAGTTTGTGTGTTCACTCTGTGGTTAATGTAACGCCTGGTCTTCAAGACAAGGCACAATGTTACAGCGTTACAATTTCATTTAGCAGACACCTTTATCCAAAGCCACGTACATCTGAGACTTAATACAACGCAAGCAAGGATCTAGTCAGCCAGATAGCATCCAGATGTGGGCCACCTCAGGCAATGATGTGGCACTGATGGCCTTCTTCTGGCCCTGACAAAATGGATGTGAGCCTGAAGTGGCCCACATGTATATAACAGCAAATATGGTCCAAATATGCCAAATCAAATGTGGGCCTTTTTTTGGCAAAGATGCGGTGCTCTCGGCAACATGTCATCTGGATGTGACCCTGAAGTGGCCCGTGTGGTAAATGGTGAATATGGCCCAAATATCCCGAAACAAATATGGGCCACCTTTGGCAAATATGTGGCGCATATGGCTTTGCTGTGGCTTGGTTTTGGCCCTGATCTGGCAAACAGGAGCGGACTGCCAAAGTGCCATCATTCCACGCAGTATGTGGGCCGGATGAAAGAAAGACGAAAGACAGGTGTGGGACGGGTCCAGGCCACAGCAATGTTATGATTTGGGTAGGGGACAACAATGCAAGTAAGTGTAAAAAACAAAAACAAGGTTCAAGTCCGATAGGACATAGGTGTCAACAGGCAGTGCACAAAGCAATGCATATGGTGCATAGGAGCGATTTTTTAAATGTGTTTTTATTAATACCATCAGGGGTGCAGGTGTTCGTGAAAGAGCTAGGTCTTTAGCTTCCTTTCACACTGACCAAAAAAACTCCGCTACATCCACCTCGTTAGCGGGTTTTTTGGCCAGTGTGAAAGGGGTATTATTAAAGATGGAGCGGGGGGCGTCCGGGTAGCGTAGCAGTCTTTTCCATTGCCTCCCAACATGGGGACTTTCTGTTCCAATCCCCGTGTTGCCTCTGACTTGGTCGGGCGTCCCTCCAGACACAGCTGGCCGCGGCTGCGGGTGGGAAGCCAGATGTGGGTATGTGACCTGGTCGCTGCACTAGCGCCTCCTCTGGTTGGTCGGAGCACCTGTTCAGGGGGGAGGGGGAACTGGGGGGAACAGCGTGATCCTCCCACGTGCTACATCCCCCTGGCGAAACTCCTTACTGTCAGGTGAAAAGAAGTGGCTGGCAATTCCACATGTATTGGAGGAGGCATGTGGTAGTCTGCAGCCCTCCCTGGCTCGGCAGAGGGGGTGGAGCAGCGAACCGGATGGCTTGGAAGAGTGGGGTAATTGGCCAGGTACAATTGGGGAGTAAAAGGGGAGACAGGGTCTCAACAAATTGAATGGAGTTTGGTAACTTGTTCCACCATCGGGGAACTACAAAAGAGAAGAGTCTGGCTAGTGACTTAGGGCCCCGTTGTGACGGAAGTGCCTGGCTCCTTTCATTGGCAGAGCGTAGTGAGCGGGGCTGAGTGTAGACCTGAATGAGGGAGTTCAGGTAGGTGCTGTTTTGTAGGCAAGCATCAAGGTTTTGAATTTATGTGAGCAGCTACTGGGAGCCAGTGGAGGGATATGAACAGCAGATTGACATGTGCTGTTTTGGTTTGGTAGAAAACCAGATCCGCTGCCACATTCTGGATCATTTGCAAAGGTTTGAAAGTGCATGAAGGGAGACCTGCATACAGGAGTTGCCGTAGTCAATGCATGATATTACAAGAGCCTCTACCAGGAGTTGTGGTGCATGCTCAGACAGGTAGGATCTAATTTTCCTGATGTTGTACAGGGCAACTCGGCATGACCAAGCAATAGAGGCCATGTGAAAGTTAAAGGTTAGTTGGTCATCAATCATTACACCCGGTTTTTGTACAGATTTTGTGGGCATGAGTTGGGTTGATCCGATCTGGATATTGATCTGTTATTGTAAGGATAAGCAAGGCATGACAATATCTGTGCCGAGACTGTGAGGTCATCTGGTGCGTATGATAAGAAGAGCTGGGTATCCTCAGCATAACAATGGTATAAGAAACCACGGGAGCGGATGATTGCACTAAGTGAGGTGGTGTATATTGAAAAGAAAAGGGGACCGAGCAGTGACCCTTGAGGTACCCCTGTTGGTAAACTGTGCAGTTTGGACACTTCTCCCCTCAAAGTTACTCTAAAAGAACTAATTGAGAGGTAGGACATGAACCAGTTCAGGGCAGATCCTGAGATACCAAGCTCAGTGAGTGTGGAGAGGAGGATTTGGCGGTTAATTGTGTCAACGGAAGCTGACAGATCTAGCAGCAATAAAGCTGAGGACTGACCAGTCGCTGTAGCCAAACACAATGATTCCATTACTGACAGGAACGCAGTCTCGGTAGAGTGACCCCACTTAAATCCAGATTGATTTGGATCATACAGATTGTTCTCAAAAAGGAATTTGGTGACTTGGTTAAAGACTGTGCGCTCAAGCATTTTTGATTGAAAGGGCAGGAGTGATACCGGTCTGTAGTTTTCAACCTGGGCGGGGTTGAGTGTAGGTTTTTTGAGCAGCAGGGTGACCCAAGCTTGCTTAAATGCAGTGGGGAACACACCCGTTGTAAGCAAAGCGTTGATGATGTGTGACTGCAGGATTATGTGCTGGGGAAATGGTCTGTAGGAGGTTGGATGGTATCGGGTCCAGCGGACAGGTAGTGGGATGAGAGTCCAGCAGAAGCTTGGAGACTTTCTCCCTGGTCAGGAGGGAGAATGAGGTGAGTGAGGCACTGTTAGCTGACAGCGGCAGACAGAGATGACCAGGCTCAGACAACTGGTTACTGATGGCAGAAACGTTGTCAGTAAAGTATGAGGCGAACATGTCAGGAGTGGGCAGAGTGGAGGTCAGAGTAGGAGGCAGCTTGAGGAGTGAGTTAAAAGCAAAAAACATTTTTTGAGCATCAGTGGCGCCCCAGATTTTGTTCTGACAGTAAGTGGTCTTAGCTGTTTTTAAGCTGGAGGAGAGTCGTGCTAGGGGACACTGATAAGCACTGAGGTCACTGGACTCTGGTTTTATGCCATTTTCTCTCTGCCGTCTGAGCCCCACCCTTTGGTCTCTGATGACCTCTGTGAGCCATGGACTAGGACGGGTGTTACGAGCAGGTTTTGGATGCTAGAGGGCCGAGATTGTTAAGAGAGGAAGCTAGTGAGGAACAGAGTGTGTCTGTAGTCTCGTTGACAGGGAGGGAAGAAGACATGGAAGCCAAGGCCTCATGGGAAATCTGGGTCGGTGTAAGGTGACTGGATGTTTCAGTGGAAGGAGACCCTTTGTGGAGGAGCGTGAGGATATTCCAGTAAGGAGGCCGTGAATTGAATAAAGAAGTGGTCCGATGACAGTGACCAACGTAGGGGGGTGATGGTCAGGTTTGCTGTGGGGCAGTTCCAAGTCACAATCAGATCAAGAGTATTGCCTGCTTTCTGTGTGGGAGGGGTGGGGACCTGTCTGAGGTCATAGGAGGACAGACGAGACAGGAAGTCAGTTGCTTGGGGTTTGTCGGTATTAATATTCATGTCTCCCATGACAAATGTGGTGTGTCATCATCAGGAATGGCTGAGAGTACCATGTCTAGCTTGACTAGATACGACAGTTATTTGATTTCTTATCACTGTTCTAGTGTTTGAGAATCTTATCCCATGTACTGGTGTGTCCATGTTAGAGGTGCCGTCCTTAAGTGATAACAGGGAGGACGATGGCTTAATTTTGCTACAGTGACCATGAAGTATTTGTATTTGAGGAAATGAAGGGATTTAACGTATATTCCGCATGTTAACTCTTCTTGCCTCCTTTTTACTCTTTTAATTTCCTTCCTTCCTCTCATCTCATCTGCTCTCTTCTCTCCTCTCGTCTCCTTATTGTCTCCTCTCTTCTCCTCTCTCCTCCTTTCCTCTCATCTCATCTGCTCTCTTCTCTCCTCTCGTCTCCTTATTGTCTCCTCTCTTCTCCTCTCTCCTCCTTTCCTCTCATCTCATCTGCTCTCTTCTCTCCTCTCGTCTCCTTATTGTCTCCTCTCTTCTCCTCTCTCCTCCTTTCCTCTCCTCTCTTCTCCTCTCTGTCCACAGCCTGGTTCCTTTCCTCATTCTCTTTGTAATCAATCTTTCCTTTGCTCCTCCTGAGCAAACGAGTGCCTAGTCATAATTATAAGAAATTAAATTGAAAAGGTTCAGGGCTTGGTTGAGAAGGAGATGAAAATAGGCTTTACATGGTGCAGCAGCTTCGTAAGAGGTTCTCGGACTTCAAACAGGGCTCTCATGTTAGAGGACCATGTGTATTCTGAAAAAAAATAAAAATGAAAAGCTATCAAGCCCTCATATTCCAGCCATTGTCAAAGTAAATGTATTTCTCCGTCACCAAAGTAAAATAAATCTGGACACAAAAGAGCCAATCAGGGAAAGCAGGGAAGAGCTTACAGGGGAACGTCGTGGCCCAGCCAGAGTTACTGAAGATGATCGTCACAGTTCTGCTCAGCTTGGTCTCTTTAGCTTCCATCTTATTTGTGTGTGTATATTAGTTTAATCTCCCACATGTGGTGACATTATGGATAACCATCATATGCTAAGCCGATGAGTTTGCATCCAGCAGTCACCGGGCACCCAACCACAATATTTCATAACACCTTGTGTTGCTATTCAGTCATTCATAATTCATTCCTCTGTTATTTGTCATTTCCAACCCTGTGCGCTCGTCTGTGATTTAGTGTCTGCTCAGCTCGTCGCTGGGCCTTCCTGCGGTGGAAGTGCCTGTGGTATGTCCCCCAGGCTGCCGGTGGGACTCCTGTTAGCGTGTAAGCGCATTGCATGTTAATATGAGGGCTACATGCTAATGTTAATGAAGCGGTGGTCTACAGCGGCTCTGGAGCTTGACGGTGTCCCTGCAGCTGGAGCGGCGAGAGGACGGGCGATGGAAGTCTGTCTCTCCCATGTGAAGAACCCCCACCTGTCTCCTCTGCTGGAGGGCTCCTGTGTCTCGCTCTATCTGTTTCTATCTCTTACTTTTACTCCCTCTCTTCTCTGTTTCGTATTTGTTCTTTTTCCATGTCTCTCACTCGGATTTTTAAGTTGCGACGCGCCTCATGAACTCGACTTCCAACTCACTTATAGACTCACAATTCATCTCAAGTTTAGCTGTACCATATCCTCCATTTTCACTTTTATTTTATTTTACTGTTTTTTTTGGGGGTGGGGTGCATGCGGGGGTCGAAACTCCTCCAAAAATATTTATGAGTGCGGTTGAACATATAAGCTGTTGTGAGACATTAAAGATTTTGCATTTCTTCAACCATCTTTACAAT
Organism: Lampris megalopsis; assembly: GCA_022114975.2. Taxonomy (NCBI): domain Eukaryota; kingdom Metazoa; phylum Chordata; class Actinopteri; order Lampriformes; family Lampridae; genus Lampris; species Lampris megalopsis. The sequence continues at coordinate 469,127 of JAJHIY020001673.1, read as the reverse complement.
CCTCATCGGTAAGAAAACTGGTCAAATCTTATTTTTTCAGCACCTCCACTACTAGTCTCTCTTAGCCTCTCCCTCGTATTCTATCGCTCGGTATTGCCCAGTGCACTTTTAGTCAAGGTAGGAGTTCACAGAAACACCGTCGACATAGACGCAAATATGTTCTCTGTCACCTCAATGTGCTCAAACAAATCAGTACTGTGAGAAAAGTTCATGTCTTTATGTTAGCTTGATTTTCTGGGTTGTTATTTAGCTAAAAGCATGATTCAGATGAGCTAGCTTTAGCTCTGATGAACTGGTGCAACATCCATTTGACAATGTCCATGTTAAGAGTCCAGTCAGAATATCCATCCACCCATCCACCCATCCATTACCCAAGCCGCTTAACCCAACCGGGGTCGCGGGGACGCTGGAGCCTATCCCAGCAGTCATTGGGCAGCAGGCGGGGAGACACCCCGGACAGGCCACCAGTCCATCACAGGGCTGACACACACACCTAGGGACAATTTAGTATGGCAGATCCACCTGACCTACATGTCTCTGGGAGGAAACCCAAACAGACACGGGGAGAACATGCAAACTCCACACAGAGGACGACCCGGGACGACCCCCAAGGTTGGACTACCCCGGGGCTCGAACCCAGGCCCTTCTTGCTGTGAGGTGACCGCGCTAACCACTGGTCCGCCACGCTTGTTTCTTATATCCCACACCTCTCTCCTATCTCCTTCCTGTTTTTGTCCGTGCCCTGGTTAACTCGACCACTGAACAAGCATGCCTCATAGCTTCTTCAACACTAGTCATGGCTTTGCAGCAATGCATTTTCCTCCACTACAACAAGCCATGCTTGTAGAGAGAGCGGCAGACTTAGATGTCGCTGGTGACCGACGACTTCTGTCAGACTGACGGTCAATCAGGCAAAGCACAGGGCAGCACAATACGACACACTTGCAAGGGCCTCAGTACCCCAGTTTAAGTCCCAGGTGCCAAGTGTTCAGGCAGTGAACACCCAGCTTTTTGTATAGAGTCAAGTGAGATGGGGAAATGTACGGGGGGCTCGACCGCCTGACCGGCTGCTTGCTGAAGCCGAGGTGCCCATGTTCATCACGCACTGTAGGTGCACATCTCTACATACAAAAGCAGAGACACACACACACACAGTAGTACTGCCCCTGACATCAGCGTGACCCCTGAAATAGTAAACCCTGCAATTATTCCTAAGCTTAATGTAATTTCTTTTTTTACACAGTTGCCCACTGTAAGCTCTCCTCGTGTCCTCCGAGTAAACAAGCACAGACCTGCACATGACCTCACCTTTCCAATCTGTCTGCCTTGCAGTCTGCCTTCCCTCCCGAGTCTGGCACACGTGTGCGGACTCCGCAGGTTCACAGGTTGTCAAGCAAGACAGCTCTTAAAGTGTGTATTTGTGGGTATTCGTGGTTGTTTTTGGGGGGTTTCGGAATCAGTAAGTTTGTCCACCGTCTGTCTTTGTCCATCTTGCTGGCACACAGCACCGCTACGCAGGCCTCAACTCAGATATTTGAAAACGCGTGTGTGTGTGTGTGTGTGTGTGTGTGTGTGTGTGTGTGTGTGTGTGTGTGTGTGTGTGTGTGTGTGTGTGTGTGTGTGTGTGTGTGTGTGTTGCCTGTCTGTCTTTAGTGAGCTTCCTGTCCAGACAGGAAATGCATTCCTGTGAGTGTGCGTGTATATGTTGTTGTTGTTGTGTGTGCGTGTGTGTGTGCGTCTGTGTGTGTGTGTGTGTGTGTGTGTGTGTGTGTGGAGACAGACAAGCAACACACATGTCATGGTATCTTACAATAACTGTCTGGAATGTACCCCTCGGACCCCTGCCACTGCAGTGCAGCCTCCAGCCCCTGTCAGGCCCATATTGTAAGGGGCAGATAAAGACCTTGTTTGCCAGACGCCATTTGGGGCGAGGAGAAACTTGATGAGTGCTCATATTGCGACCGACCCACTTGTTTCGGGTCGTTTTATTGGTGATGGAGTCCTGAAAGAGACTGGTAGCCAACTTCTGCAGTTTGCTTGCCTGTGCGACACCGGAAGGCTAACCTGCACTACCGCCGTTACGCCACCGGTCAAAGCACTTTGCCAATCTTTGTTCTTCCCCCCCTCTGTTTTTCTCCCCCAATTGTACTTGGCCAATTACCCCACTCTTCCGAGCCGTCCCGGTCGCTGCTCCACCCCCTCTGCTGACCCGGGGAGGGCTGCAGACTACCACATGCCTCCTCCCATACATGTGGAGTCACCAGCCGCTTCTTTTCACCTGACAGTGAGGAGTTTCACCAGGGGGACGTAGCGCGTGGGAGGATCACACTACCCCCCCCCCCTGAACAGGCGCCCCGAACATCCAGAGGAGGCGCTAGTGCAGCAACCAGGACACATACCCACATCCGGCCTCCCACCCGCAGACACGGCCAACTGTGTCTGTAGGGACGCCCAACCAAGCCGGAGGTAACGCGGGGATTCGAACCGGCGAGCCGCGTGTTGGCAGGCAACGGAATAGAGTAGTGTAGAGTAAAATAATGCATCTTGTTACCAAGAATCACTTTTTGTGTTGAACTTGTTTTTTATTATGTACAGGTACTTGTATTTACACTATACACGACCACATTAAGACATGTTCACCCAGAGGCAGAAGAAGCAATGGCAGAATTTCGGCAACAAGTAACAGGACAAAGCTAGCCAACAACAAATTCACACAACAACAAAAACTGTATACAAAATTATTCACGGCATGACCATCTTCTCGTACAAAACAGTGTGTGGAAAACCTCAAAAAACCAGGTCCCTGAAACAGAACCACGCGTCCCGCGTTACACGAGAAGTAAGAACGCAGGTCCAAGACTTACTGTACACAGTAAGCGGCCTCCTCCCGCCGCCCGCCACGAGGCCTCGATCTGCAGCAAGAGCGTCACACTCGTCTCCTACGGTCTGCCCGAGCGCTCCTGAGTCAAGTGGTCAGTGCTACAATCTGCTACAGGATCCGGAAACATCCATTGTCTGTACAGTGCGGGAGGTTTTATCCGGAGACTTCTCCAGGAATTCCGTCACAGTGATAGATAGCCGCGCAAGTGATAACCGCTCCCTGGCTCGGCGTGTCAGAACCAGCCCGAGGCCTTGACTTTCTCCGGATCCACAGCTACAGTGAAAGAAGCAAATAAGGGTTATGCGGTGTTGCACAGTGTTATCTGTTACAGGAGTTACACATGACATTCAGAAGAGAAACGATGCCGGTGTTGATTTTCCAGCACATTTCGGCTCCCTGTGCATCTGTGGCGTTGGCTTTGTGCCGGGGTTCTGTGTATGTGATACAAATCAGCATCTTTACATGTTGCCAAAGTCAAAGGCTCGTTATCGACCTCTACCTGAGTCGTAGACTTCCGGCGCCGATGTTGGCCAGGCAGCGGAGGAGGTGCTGGGGTCTATCGCCGCCTTTTTCCCCTCACCGTGGCTGCGTGGGCTGAGGACCGGCTGGCTGTGGCTCCTGACTCCAGGCAGCAGCAGAGAGCTGAACCTGGGGTCCAGGGCTGGGCTGTGGGCTGGGTAGGAGTGGATCACAGTGTGGGGGTGTCGGGCATGTACGTGTGTGTGGGGGTGAGAATAGACGTCGTGAATGTGGGTGTAGCCTCCCGCGCTTTGGGGGCTGAGACTGTAGGTCCAAGTGTCGGGGAGGGGTGCTGGAGGTTGAAGGCCGGCCTGGGAGATGGGGTGCCCTGCCCACAGGGCTCCATCGGCAGAATGGAAGGGCACGGGACTGGGAGAGAAGTCCGGACGAATGGAGACGGAAACAGAGGGGAGACAGGGACTGGCCTGGGATGGGTAGGCACTGTTCCAAGCCGGGGAGGAAAGGGAGCTGCACTGGCCCTCGGGGGGAGGGACGCCATCTAAAAACACAACGTTCAGACACACAGACAGGAACTTTATGATCATCGAAGCGAGTCGATTCCAGTTATCACCAAAAACATGTCCAGTTTCCCCCTCTCACCTTTCCATAAGCCGCTGGCAGCCGAAGCCGGTGACTGGGTGACCCTAATGGGTTTGGTCTCCCCGCTGAAGATGCCGGGTTGGCTGAGAGCCCGGGAAAAGTGCTCATCCACCACATCCCCGATGTCGCCTTGGAAATACGTAAACAGGACACAGCGGGAGCTCAGGTACTCCGCCTCCGCTGGCTGGCTGCCGTCCTTACTAGTTAAATCCGAGGCGGGTCCACCACCAGACCCAGTCGCCGGTGCCCCCGAGGTCCGCGGGAGGTCCTGTTCCCTGGGCAGCATCCCCCCTCGCTGCTGCCGACTGCCCCCTGGGCAATGCTGCTGCTGCTGCTGCTGCTGCTCCACGCACTCCTGCATCTTACTGCACCCACCGGGCTTCTTCTGGAGACGGAGATGAGGGCAGAACAAGGAAAGGAGAGTTAGGGATGCAGAACGACTGACCCACCTGTTGCTTTGACCACACATCCACACAACCAGACGTCAGCACTGTCAGAAGTGCGGTGCCTCTAAATGTGATGTTCAGTAAGGTGGAGAAATCTCACGTTGGGACATCACGCTGTAGTAGTACCACATTTAGCCCGCGATGTGTGAGACTAGGCAGCCCTGTGAGGCTTTTCTCTCTCCAGCCCACACGGAAAGCGCTGGAACCACATTCCAACGAATCCTAACGCTCAGCGGCCTGCGGGAGAACGGCCCCGCCGCATTCCGGGCTGGCTGACGGACCGCCATTACATCACCTTGTCGACTAAGGGGCCGACGGTCTGTGTCATTAAGCGTGACCCGAGGTGAACACGAGGTGTCGGCCAGAAATCTTGTCATTCAAATGAGTTTCTCCCCCCCCCCGCGCGCGCGCGTCGGGACGGAGTTTGGACGCCGGCGAGGAGCGCGGCGGCGCATTGCGCAGAGGGGAGTTTTGGCTGGAGTGACGCGCCGGACGGAGAGCTCTGCCATGGTGGAACAGATGCTGTGCTGAGCTTTACCTCTGCAGGAAATGTGTGTGTGTGTGTGTGTGTGTGTGTGTGAGCGCTCACCTGCTGCTGGTGCTGCTGGTGCTGCTGGTGGTGGTGGTGGTGCGGCGGCGGCGGCTGCTGGTGGCGATAGCACGCCGCTTTGTACGCCGCCGCTGCGGCCACTTGCGAGGCGGGGATATAGTGCGCTCCATAACTTTGGTACATCACATCGAGGCAACTCATGGCGACGGGCGGAGGGCGAGAGGTTTCGTGGAGAAAGACGCGAGCCGTTTTCTAAAACGAGGAGAGAGAAAAAAAAAAGCACACGCAACAAAACCCCGCTCTCCTTAAACGCCCGAGCACCTCCGTGGCACCACTTGTACCTCCATATATGCCGAGGCGCACACAATAGCCACGCGGTCCGGTGAAAACAAAGTTTTGCATGAAGACAATGCGCTCCCGCTGCGCCCTTCCACCACCTGCGGCCCCTTATCCAAACGCGGCGACGGGAGCGCGGGGGCACTTGCCTCCCAACTCAAGTTTGAGACGACTTTAGCAAGGCCGCTCATTGGCTGAACCTTACTTTCCTGTTTTTTTTTGGGGGGGGGGTTAGACAGGACTTGGGTTTGGTGAGGGCTGGGGCTGCTTTATGTACGCCCACATGAGAAGGAAAAAAAAAAGTCTCGATCGATGACGGCCCGTCGACACTCATTTGGGTGGCGCAGCCTGCCGAACGTGTTTTTCCGGAGTTGAAAGAAGGAACCGAGATCCTGATTCAAACCCGCCGTGGTCCGAAACGTCCCGCATGGCGCAGTGGAGGATCACTCCATAGCGCACGCTGGGGAACTGGTCGTGCGCGTGAGGCTGTCTCTCAATACTGACGGATACTTTGGGGGACACTGTGAGTCCTCTTATGCTAATGAATGTATCACACGAAAGCCCCGGATGCCAGGACGTTTGAAAAATCAAAAGATTTGCCCAGCACACATGGCCCGGTCACTATAGTTCAACTATCGTTTTCTTACAGCTTCCTGACAGACGCCTCCAGCGCGCCGGGCCCCCTGCTGCCCCCTGCTGGCCAAACTGGCAGGCTGCGCCCAGCTCGCGCTATCGGGGAGCAGGAACTCCACAAATAAAGGTTCGTTTCCATGTTTCATCCGCGAAATCGTGACACTTGACACGTCGTAGTAGACTGGGCTTCTGCCCAGCTGGTTGCGCATGTAGGCCCATCGTCTCAAACCAGTTGCCAGTCTAGTCCTGGAAACGAGTCCTAGTACAAAATGACATTTCATATCCAGTTTTGCTTGGTGGATGGCCGGGCGAAGCAGGATTTTCCAACGTCAAAGAGGGACAATAACCGTATCCACCCTCACCCTCAGGCACAAGACGCAATTTGAAGTGGAGGGTTAGTAAAGAGCCTTGGAATCCAGACCGGTTGAATAAACACGCCGTGGCCCCAAAATGCGTTAGACTCCAGTGCTTTGTGAAAACCAGGCCTTCGTTTTCTGGATTAGGAACATGTGAATTGTGTCAGCAGGTCAAATCAGGTGACTGCTGTCCCACTAAAGAGCAAGTGCCTCGGGAAGGATCCTGTAAGCAGACATTACCGAAATTACAGACCCGAGGCGAAGACAGCAGTTAATGACGCGTTTTATTTTATTAAAATCTGCATCACAGAAAATTAAAACTCTTAAGACGGGACATCTTCGGCTCCACCACCACCACCATCATCATCATCATCATCCTTTAAAGTCGGTCTGGGCAGAAGACTGACTTGGATGTTTGGTAGGTAAAACGCCTTCAGAGATGGCAACCCCTGCAAGGGGCTTGCTGAGCTCATCGCCACGCTTCGCTGCTGCAGAGCGGCTGTGCCACGGGGCTATACGATGTTTATTACTGTCCCGGCTGGCCCAAGCAGCCGGCTCTAGAATCTCCACACAGACCCAGCTCTACACAGACCCAGTCCAAGACAGCTGCAAGGTAACCAGCAGCACCAGCACGCCCAGCATGGTCACCCTCCTGCAGAGGCCTGTGGATGCGGCCCACGGGAAAGGCAGTACCTGCTCAGCAGGGCCGACTAACAGCAACTCTTCCTCCAGTCCTGGCAACCTTTGTCCCACGTCCAACCTTTGTCCACGTGTCTGAGGAGACACGTGAAAGGAGAAAAAAAATCATCTTTCCACCAGTTGATTGAAACATGCAGCCCAACGTGTTCAAGTATATATTTTGCTTCTATTTCACCATTCAAGATACAGTCACATTACGGTCCTGCAGAGACTGCATCGTCGAGGAGTAAAACACCCAAGTCCAGCAATAAAGTGCAATGCTGGACCATAGCAATTCTGGTAACGACGAGCTAAATTAAATATTAAACCAAACTCATCAGGCAGTTTTTTCTCCTTCACGCTCGGTAACGCCTCCCACTGAGCTGCTTTTATTAGAGGCGACGGATGAACCGGTGGCGCCTGCTCTTCCTCTTTAATGGCTCCTCTGCTGCGTGGTTGTCCCCTCCCCAATAACACAACTCGCCCTGCTGGACTTACAGAGGTCCTCGGTGACCCAGCTCGCCCCCCCCCCACATCAGGACTGGAGCAGGTTCTCAGCGCTGCAGGACATGTGTTTTACTGTCTGGTAAGTCGGTGCAGAAACCGGAGGCCAGCCAGGATGACTGCCGGAGCTAGCAGCTAGCTTAGCCTGCCCCGCTTCCGCCTGGGGTCACACCGCCTTCGGTGTTTCCTCTTCGGGCACAGCTCCAGGCAAGGGCCGTGGTCCCTGGGCCCACAGGAGGCTGCAAACCAAGCTCCCTTCCTTAGTCGATCCAATGCCCGCTCTCCCAGCCGTCAAACGAAGACGCGGACAAAGACTGGACGGTACTGGACGGCGAGGCCACCGCAAACGTGAAGTCGCGCCGCCATCTTCCCACACCGGAAGCGGAAGGCAGTTCTGTTAGCTTACGACGGCTACATTTTGATTCAGCAGTAGAAATGTTTATATTGGAAATGTCAGTAAAACTTTAAAGGTAAAACAACCTTGAGTTTTATATTACTGTAAACTACTAATAAGGCACGTTAGTCCGTAGCTAACGGGTCTGACCCTTTAGCCGAGCGGTTAGTGATGTCGCCTTGTGGTGCAGTACACCAGGTATCGAATCCCGCACCGGGCAAGATAATAACCGTTTACATTACAATAGGTTATTAAGATTGCAAAAAAAAAGATTATTTTATATGTTCCGGACAACTTATTATATATTTAAAATCTATGTATTTTACGTGTGTGTGTGTGTTCACAGGGCCTGCAGAAAGTCTGCCCCCTGCTGGGGGTGTTCCGCATGTTATGCCCGTGACACCTTTGACACGCTGCGTTGGTTTGCCCGCCTTCCGTCGCATCATAAGTTCAATACGTTTATGACGTAGAAACACGTTCATTCTCTTCCCTGTTACCAAGGGCCAGTTAATTCTGCTAAATGTTGATGGGACCCCTCCTCCTGGCATCCTTTGGCAGAACGATGTCGTGCGATGTATAGTGAAGGCCCCCAAAAAACTGGAGCCAAAAGAAACCCAGATCGTGGCACAGGAAGAAACTGTGATGCGGCAGCTTGTTTTATTTAGAGCAAATCATCAATCATCCAAACCCGCTCGGGGTCCCGGCGGGAACGACCCCTCGTTCTGTCTTTCCCGCCGTCTTCTGCCTCAACCTCAGACGTGCCATCACTCAGCGGCTGCTTGACGCGTTATCAGACCACGGTGACGGGGGATGTCTACCTCTTTCCCAGGATACCTTGGGGGGGGGGTGGGGGATGTATTATGCATGTGCTGGGCGAGCCCTGCGTTCTGTTTGCGGAGCCGATGTTCTGCTCGGCAGATGTGACGACGCCTCGGGGACTGGGTCAGGGATGGAGCGGGCTCTTCCTCTCACCCATGTTTCATTCGCTTTGATTAGACGCCGTGCACCGAAGATGGAGTCTGAATAATTTAGTCGCACGGCGACGATGCGATCAGCCGCCGTGGAAGTAGGGCAGCGTCGGCGTCCCCCTGTGATGACACGGTGTTGCCTGGCCTCGACACAGCGAACAGGGGACGCTTGTCTACTTCTGCGTTGGACGTGCAGCACTGTCCGCATTAGGGTCCGGATAAAAACCCAGCAGCATGTCTCTGATGTGACTTGACGGTGATGCAGTGGGCGGAGAAGACACCTCACCTCACAACCCTAACCCTAGCCCTAACCCTAACCCTAACCCTAACCCTAACCCTAACCCTAGCCCTAACCCTAACCCTAGCCCTAACCCTAACCCTAACCCTAGCCCTAACCCTGGCCCTGGCCCTGACCCTGACCCTATAACCCTAACCCTAACCCTAACCCTAGCCCTAGCCCTAGCCCTAGCCCTAACCCTAACCCTAACCCAAGACCTAACCCTAACCCTAACCCTAACCCTAACCCTAACCCTAACCCTAACCCGAAGAACCAACCATGGCAATGCTTTGTCCTGAAGGCCTTAAAATGAGAATCCAAGCGGGCCAAAGAGAGTCTAATATCAAAGCATCATAAGTGTCCTACGATCCAAAGTCCAATCTGTTATCCGAACCGCTTATCCTGCTCTCAGGGTGGCAGGGATGCCGGAGCCTATCCCAGCAGTCATTGGGCGGCAGGCGGGGAGACACCCTGGACAGGCCGCCAGTCCATCACAGGGCCAACACACTCACACATTTCACACCGAGGGACAATTTAGTACGGCTGACTCATCTGACCTACATGTCTCCGGATCACTGGCGGCGCCCGCGGATTTGTATTGGGGGTCGCTCAGCCGGAGCTCGACTATTAATTGGGGGTGCTACGAACGACCGCACACGCTGCATGGAGTATAAAGTATCCTCACTACAGGGAACAATTTCAATTGCTCGAGTCCGACAGTTGCAATGAGCATTTTCCATTTCCCACATTTCTTTTCTTTTTTTATGTATAGGGCAGTGATCTGCCTGCCCAACACCCTTCACATTTCACGGGTCCAGGCCGCGGCTTGTCCTCTCGTCCCCGGCCCTGTGCGACGTGGAGCTGGTCAGCAGTTCGGCTGCGTGTGCGTCGGATATGTTGCGATGCTTTTCCAGGTGTGTGTGTCCTTCGGGTAAGGGCGACGTCTTTTGTGTCTTGTCCTGCCGCTCGCGCTCTGTGTCTGCTGAGCTCCACTTGCCATCGGACCAACCGCGCTTCCCCTCGTCATGTCGGCGTGGAAGTGAGGCTGTGGAAGAGTCACAGCAAGGCCTCTCCAGTGTACAGGAGGCATACAGCACACGCGGAGTTAAAACTCTCTCTCTCTCTCTCTCTCTCTCTCTCTCTCTCTCTCTCTCTCTCTCTCTCTCTCCCTCTCTCCCTCCCTCTCTGCCTCTCTCCCTCTCTCTCTCCCTCTCTCTCTCTCTCTCTCTCTCTCTCTCTCTCTCTCTCTCTCTCTCCCTCTCTCCCTCTCTCTCTCCGTCTCTCTCCCTCTCTCTCTCCCTCCCTCTCTCTCTCTCTCTCTCTCTCTCTCTCTCTCTCTCTCTCCCTCTCTCTCTCTCTCTCTCTCTCCTTCTCTCTCACACACACACACACACACACACCCACACGGGCTGTTCTTCGGGGGGTCCTCGGCAAACATCTGGAGCTGCCTCTGCGCTCCACTCCTCCTTAATGAGGCACTGAGAAGATTATTAGAGGATGTTTTCAGGGGAAATAAATGACGGAGAGGAAGGGTGGGTGGGGGCAGACGTTAAGTTGGAGTTGGAGAGTTTGTTTGCTCTCCTGGTATTTTATCCTTAAGGAGAGGCAAACTTCCAAGGCTCCAGATCTGAAACAGATTCCAGAGGGATAGCCGTCCGCAGCGGAGGCGCTGGTCTGGGGATTCGGCTCTGCAACCCGGAAGGTTTCGAGAGCACATTTGAAAATGAAAGCCAACTCATCCAGTGAGTTGTGCAGGTTACAGGTTGCAATGGATGCAACTCCAGTTCTGCTTTCCACTGCCTTGCTCAGGGGCACAGGCAGGAGCAATAACCCTGACATGCATGTGTTTTTGATGGTGGGCGAAACCCACGCAGACATGATGAGAACATGCAAACTCCACACAGAAAGGATCTGGGTCGGCCTGGGGTTCGAACCCAGGACCTTCTTGCTGTGAGGAAAGAAGGTCATTTGGTGGGAAAACACAATGCTTTAGTGCTTTCCGCACAACAAAAAATATGCAGTCTTGCCAAATGAGCTATAATTAGACATATCTCATCTGGCAAGACTTGCCAAATGAGATATATCGCATTATAGTTACTTCTTTTAACCTTACATTGCACATTTGATAAGCCAGGTGTGTGGAATAATGACTGCTGCTGATAATGTCTCACATTAAGGCGGGGGTACAGCGTCATGAGTCTGGCCGCATGGCCATTATTGTTCCCTCGCTCATGGGAGAGTCGGCGAAAACACGCACCTGCCTGTGGTCGACTCTCTGAAGGACCTGAGGACGCTGCTAGTGAGGACAGATGGTGAGGATAATGATGCCGGACATGATGACAATGCACTAGAAGGACGTGTTCATTTGCAGGTGAACGAATGCACGCGGTGTACACATACTGTAGATCCACACTCCCGCTTTCTCTTTCTCTTACTACAAACACTAACTTGATAATTGCTGCAGCAGTATTGCTGCCTGCCATGCTAGCCCATGCTAGCCCATGCTAGCCCATGCTAACCCATGCTAGCCCTCGCTCGCCCATGCTAGCCCATGCTCGCCCATGCTAGCCCATGCTCGCCCATGCTAGCCCATGCTCGCCCATGCTCGCCCATGCTAGCCCATGCTCGCCCATGCTAGCCCATGCTAGCCCTCGCTCTGTGCAGCTTTCAGAGAGCTGGATCAGATGTGGGGGAGGGTGGAGAGGCATTAAAGTCTAATTAAGGATCCATTAGTGCACCGTCTATCATCCCGGCCTCTCGGCTCAGTCGTACAGAAGCTCATCACTCCATACGGTTGCTGGCCGCTGGCCTTGGGACAGGGTTTTATCATAAACACATATTTCACACAATAGTTGGTCTACAAGTCCTGACAAGAGTGTGTGTGTGTGTGTGTGTGTGTGTGTGTGTGTGTGTGTGTGTGTGTGTGTGTGTGTGTGTGTGTGTGTGTGTCTGCATGCACAGTCAAGTAGAAGAAACAAAAGCGTTGAGGATCATTTTCACCGTGGCTCCCCATTAATGAGCAAATGAGTCATTTGTATGTTAATAGAGTTGGAATTTCCACGCTCAGAAGTTCAAGCGCGGAAATCATTTACAGGGGCTTTTTTTTTTTTAAACTCATTTTCCTTATCTCAGTAATCGCATATCGTCTCACTTTCAATTGTCTTCACCATTATTGCTCTCGTGTTGCAGATGAAAATGACATTTAATGGCACAGACCAGACAAAGAGGAGCATCTCCTCTTCGGTATGGCTGTATGTCTATGGCTCCATGTTTGTGTGGGTTTTTTATATCGTGTGTGTGTTCATAGCCAGTTAACTGATCGGTGGCTGACTCAGATTTGTCAAAAGTTTCCGGGCTCATCTCGTCGGCAGTAGGAGATAATTACTCGCTCTGGCCCGGACGCCTCACCCGGCTTTCTGCACGTGTCAAGATAAGGAAAGCTGTCCGGCAGGTCGGCTGGGGTTAATGATAGGACGGAGAGTCAAAGCCGGGGTCGCTTTGATGGAGGGATGCTGTATGAGAGACGGCGCTCTTCGCCGAGCGGCCCGGATGGGGGTTCCCCTCTGAAACAAAAGCTCTGCCCCGCGTGAAATTAAAACCTATGAGTAAGAAACATGGAGGGCTGAAGCAGGGCCTTCACCTGTGCTGTTGATATGATACGTCGTGTGTTTGTGCTGTGTGAGTGTGAAGTTAATATTGAACCCTGGATGCTTTCCGTATTGTTTCCCACCGGTTTGTGTCCAACTAGGACACGGTAGACGAGAGTCCTCTTATCAGGGACAACGACAAACATCATGGGTACAGAAAAGAGAGAAAAAGTGAAAGAAACTTTGTAGACACAGAAAGCATACTTTAATGTGGCAGTACCTGGATAACTAAAGGACTTAAAGCGGGGCAGGCTAAGCTAACTGCTAGCCCAGGTCTGCTGCATCCTGTGGGCCCAGGGACCACGGCCCTGCCTTGAGCTGCACCCGCAGAGGAAACACCGAGGGCGGTCTGACAGGAGGCGGAAGCGGGGCAGGCTAAGCTAGCTGCTAGTCCATGCAGACCGGCAGTTCTGACAACACCGAGGGCGGTCTGGCGGCGGCCTCGCCTAGCCTTGGCTGTGTTTTTAGTGTTGTAGTGTGGACTGCGGGGAGCCTGGTCTGCTGCATCCTGTGGGCCCAGGGACCACGGCCCTGCCTAGATCTGTGCCCGAAGAGGAAACACCGAGGGCGGTCTGACAGGAGGCGCAAGCGGGGCAGGCTAAGCTAGCTGCTAGCTAGCCCATGCAGACCGGCAGTTCCCACAGTCATCCTGGCTGGCGTCCGTCCTCCTGGACGGTGATTTTTCTGTTTAGTTTAGATATAAGAGTTGGTTTGGATGTGTGTGTTGTTGTAGTTCTTGTAGTTTTTGGATCTTTGTGTTGCACTGCTGTGGGCCGGGGGGGGGGGGAGAGAAACGATGTTTCGTTTCATTTCATGTGCGCAAGTGCATGAAATGAAATTACAAAGTGTTTCTGGTTCTGATTATCTCATTTTCTGTCTCACTGTGTCCAACAAAACGCATTTCCGTAGGGGAAGTATGTCATCGTCTCCTGCACAAACACGTCCTCCCGCTATGTGCTGTGACCACGGCACACCTTGCTTGTGTGTCCGGACAAGATTGTGCGTACTGTCCGTCTTTCAGCGTGTCTGCATTTTGAAATGCCCTTCCTACCCACCCAGCCCACTGCCCCAGACCCTCAGCCCCCCCTCCTCGGCACGGCGAAGGACTCGTCCTCCTTTGCCCTTCCAGTTGTAATGACTCTAATTCCCCCATGCTAATGGTGTGCCTGTGCCTCGGCCTCTGCCGGGACTACCCCGCTTGCTGTCCCTGCCAGGGCCCAGGGCGACGGCACCAGGGGCAGGAGCCGGGGCAGGAGCAGAGAAACGGGGCTGTTGGCATGATGCATGAGAGACACACTCACGGACAGATTGGGCTCCTCGGGCTAAAAGGACCTGTGACTGAGAGAACATGTCATTGAACCACGTGTGCATGTTTGTATGCACACGTGTGTGTGTGTGTGTGTGTCTGTGTGTGTGTGTGTGTGTGTGCGCCACACATGCCCCTCTTTGCCCACGGTTGAAGCAGCAACACACTGCTGTATTGCATTGTTTTAATTATTATTTTTATTATCGTTATTATTGTTTGCGGGACTGCGCGCGTGCTCTTAACGCTCGAGGGCAGGCCGCGGGGCAACAGCGGAGATAATGAAAGAGCGCGTGTGGGGAATCATCTCTCATTACCAACAAATCCCCGATGCCGAGCACAGGCGGACTCCTCCCACGGGTGCGGAGTCACTCAGTCGATTTATTAGCTCCCCCCCTGCCCTCTACTGTCCTCCCCCCCCGCTATCAGCCCGTCTCTCCCTCCCTCCCTCCCACACCCGTCCCTTCTCTCTCTTTACCACCTGCTGGTTTTCATATGTCCCACATCCTGCCCTCCTCTTCCCCCCCCCCTCTATCGTCACTCCTCCCCTCCCTCTGTTTCAGAGTTTCTTCTTCGCTTCCCTCGTTTCCCGTGGTTCTCCCTTGGCATGCCGCGCGCCCCCCCGTGCACCCCTCTGTCCTCCTCTTCCCGCCTTCCGTCTGCAGAGCCGCGAAGCATCCGTCCATCAGAGAGACGTGTCACTGAAATCCCTTGCTGCCAGTCCCGGTGCCGGTCCCGGTCTTCGGCTCGTCCCGGGCTGCACACCTCGCTGCACGTCGGGGACCTGCTCCACCACACTGGCGCCACGCACGGCGACGTCACATCCTGTCGTGAGGCAACAGTCCTACCGCAATAAACACGTGTTACACGCTGGAGAAAGCCACGTTATCTGCAGGTATGAAACTATGCTACCCCAAAAATATGATAAAAATGCAGATGATTAATAATGATAATAATAATAATAATAATAATAATAATAATAATAATACCCATGGTTCTTGGTACGCTGGACCTCACCTTGGATGCCGATGAGTGGCTGACCTGTTGAGAGGGGGAGAAGGGGGGGAACATGAACTCCCCGATAGTCGTCCGTGGGAGGATTTGTGCCATCAAGTGAGATGGTCGCTCTCAGCTAAACGCCGACTCCCCAGCCGAGCCGAGCCGAGCCCCCCCCCCACTGATTACACCAGCACCTCATTTCACACACCAGCGCCCCCTCTGACGCGCCCTGCCTGCGCGGCGCTTAGACCGCTGACATTAAACGTCTGGTGGCCCCGGGCTGCTGCTGCACCGTCACACACACACACACACACACACACACACACACCCGCATAACACACAACACACACACACACACCCGCATAACACAAAACACACACACACACAACACACACACACACACACACACACACACACACACAGAGACGAGAGAAATGTTAGACTGCAATAGTCACGAAAAGAAAAAGAAAAAAGGAAGAACGACAAAAAGAAACGGAGAAAGAGAGAAAGAAGGAAAAGAAGGAAGAAAGAAAGAAAGAAAGAAAGAAAGAAGGAAGGAAGGAAAGGAAGAGAGAAGGGAGGAAAAGAAGAAAGAAAGAAAGAAAGAAAGAAAGAAAGAAAGAAAGAATGAAGGAAAGGAAGAGAGAGGGAAGAAACAAACAACGAAAGAAAGAAAGAAAGAAGGAAAGGAAGGAAAGGAAGAGAGAAGGAAGGAAAAGAAGAAAGAAAGAAAGAACGAAAGAAAGAAGGAAGGAAGGAAGGAAGGAAGGAAGGAAGGAAGGAAGGAAGGAAGAAAACAAAGAAAGAAGAAAGGAAAGAAAGGAAGGAAGGAAGGAAAGAAAGAAAAAGAAGAAAGGAAAGAAAGAAGAAAGGAAAGAAAGGAAGGAAGGAAGGAAAGAAAGAAAAAGAAGAAAGGAAAGAAAGAAAAAAGGAAAGAAAGACAGAGGGAAGAAAAAGAAAGAAAGAAGGAAACAAAGGAAGAAGGAAAGAAAGAAAAAGAAAGAAGGAAATGAAGAAAGAAGGAAACAAAGGAAAAATGAAAGAATGAAGGAAGGAAAGAAAGAAAGATGAAAGAAAGACAGAAAGAATTAAATAAAGGAAGAAGAAGGGAAAGAAAGAAGGAAATAAAAGAAGAAGGGAAAGAAAGAAAGAAAGAAAGAAAGAAAGAAAGTAGTAAAGAGGTAAAGGAAGGAAGAAGGAAAGAAACAAAAAGAAAGAAAGAAGGAAGGAAGTAAGGAAAGGAAGAACGAAAGAACGAAAGAAAGAAGAAAGGAAAGAAAAAAAGACGGAAAGAAAGAAGAAAGGAAAGAAAGAGAAAGAAGAAAACACAGAAAGAATAAAGGAAAGGAAGGAAGGAAGGAAGGAAGGAAAGAAAGAGAAAGAAGAAAACAAAGAAAGAAGAAAGGAAAGAAAGAAAGTCAGAAGGAAGAAGAAGAAAGAAAGAAGGAAGGAAACAAAGGAAGAAGGAAAGAAAGAAAAAAGAAAGAAAGAAAAGGAAACGAAGAAAGAAGGAAAAAAGGAAAGAAAGAAAGAAAGAAAGAAACACGTAAAGGAAAGCAGAAGGAAAGACAGAAAGAGAAAGAAAGAAAGAAGGAAACGAAGAAAGAAGGAAAGAAGGAAACAAAGGAAGAAGGAAAGGAAGAACGAAAGAAAGAAAGAAAGAAGAAAACAAAGAAAGACGAAAGGAAAGAAAGAAGAAAGGAAAGAATGAGAAAGAAGAAAACAAAGAAAGACGAAAGGAAAGAAAGAAGAAAGGAAAGAATGAGAAAGAAGAAAACAAAGAAAGAACGAAGGAAAGAAAGAAAGGAAAGAAAGAACGAATGAAGGAAGGAAGGAAAGAAAAAGAAAGAAATAAGAAAACAAAGAAAGAAGGAAGAAGGAAGGAAAGAAAGAAATAAGAAAACAAAGAAAGAATAAAGGAAAGAAAGGAAGGAAGGAAGAAAAAAGGAAAGAAAGAAAGATGAAAGAAGAAAACAAAGAAGGAAGGAAGAAAGGAAAGAACGAAAGGAAAGAAAAAGAAAGAAAGAAAGAAAGAAAGAAAGAAAGAAAGAAAGAAAGAAAGAAAGAAAGAAAGAAAGAAAGAAAGAAAGAAAGGTGCGGGGGGGGAATGTTTCCACCTGTCAGCCTACATATGAGGAAGTGAATTAACATGTCGCGCGTGAGTGTTCAGTCCGTCAGGCTCAGTAGAATAACTGGGCTGAACAGCTTTTTCCTTTACCCGTCACGCCGCACAGGATGACGCTCTGCCACACACCTCGCACCTGAGCTCTGCTAGTCGACCCTAGCTGCACACACACACACACACACACACACGCACACGCACACGCACAGAGACAGGTTCGGTTGTTGAGACGGTGTGAGTGCTTGGGGCGAGATTGACCCCCGGTGGGGCTCTCTGGTGATGAGGCCGTTTAGTGGCGGTCCCTGCAGCCCTCCTCTGATTAGAGCGCAACATCTTCCCTAATAACCTTAACAAGAACAACGCTGGGGGACCACATGCACACTCACATGGCTCTCTGCATACATGATATGGTACACACACACGCACACACACACACACACACACACACACACACACACACACACACACACACACACACACACACACACACACACACACACACACACACACACACACACACACACACGGCTACTGAGAGAAGGAAGAAAGGGCTTAGGGCTCATCCTCTTCCACTCTTCTCAAAGTCACCCCTCTCTCCTCTCCTCCAGCTAAAAACTTGGCATCACTTTAATTGTGGCGTGAGACCCCCCCCCCCACCCCCCCCGCGTGTGCTCTCTGACCACCTCCGTTTTCCATTTAGTCCGACGGGGCTGAATGGGAGTTTTCACTGAATTGAGTTTGTTACGGTTCAATTGCCCAATCCCTCCCGCAGTTGCCCCGAGCATCAGTGCAGGATGAGGCAATTCTGATACGGGATGAATCCAGACTGGAACGCATCACGGCCCGAGTCCTGCCTACAAACACTTACAGGGGAGGAGGAGGAAGAGAAGAGACCGGACGCCATAACAGCGTGTTAAGCTGCAGGCGGAGACTCGCACTGGGAGGTTGTTCTGCAGCTTTTGGCCATTGTTACGGCTCACGCTAACAGCTTTACTCATAATGTGCAGCGATGCTTACGGTACAAGACGCACACGCACGCACGCACGCGCGCACGCGCACGCACGCACGCGCAAAGAGACAGAGCCAATTAAGACATCAGATGGATTAAATATTACATAGTGATAGAAAGTGAAATCCATGCGAAAACGTAAACGACCCGCGTACATATTTGACCCCCAAATCAGCCTCTCCCTTTACACGCTCGTGCCGGGGTCGTCTTAGCGGTAATGAGATTTCTTTCTTTTTTTTATCGCTGAATATTTTTGGAAAGGCTTTCCTACGGTTGTGTTTGCCAGTAAAAAGAAAAAGAAAAGGAAAGAACCCCCCCCCCAAAAAAAACGTCAGTACTTGGATTCCGAACGGACGCTTGTCGGTCGTTGTCAGTTTGGGTCGAAGTGGCAGCGACCCCTACAGGCGGTCTGGGCGCACTGACGGGAGAGTCCCGGCGTGACGTCACGTGGAAGTCACGTGACCCGGGCGAGGGAGGCACTCGGACGCCAAGTCAACCAGGAAACCGAAGGTTGTCGGTGCAGGTCCCCGTTCGTATTCCGCAGCCGGGCGGCGTTATTTGGGAGCTTAATCGCCGGTATTATTAGTTATTCTCTAAAGCGAGGCGCCATGGCTTCCCTGTTCAAGAAGAAGACGGTGGACGGTAAGTTCGGCGGCTGTGGGGGGAGTGGCTAACTTGTTTTTAGCCGGGCTGCACGGGCTGCCCCGGGGTAGCTCGCGCCTCTCGCTCTACCTGTTCTGCCGCCGCTTTGAAGACGGCGGCAGTCACCTTCCCCCTCAAAACAGCGCGGTTTAACCGAGGTTTGGTCTAAATAAACATGTCGGTTTGTACGTGGCTCGATGGTTGCGTAGCGTCACAACTGTTGTGTACCTTCACAGCTACAGTTTAAGCTAGTTCCTCCCCCAGTCCGTGTGGTTGGCAGCTAGTTTGTTGTGTTTGCCAGCCGCTGGTAGAGACGCCATGTTCCGGTAAAAAGACCAGGATGGACGACAGGACGACGAAAGAGACAGACAGGGCTGACGGTAAGACAGGGCTGACGAGAGAGAGACAGTAAGACAGGGCTGACAAGAGAGACGGTAAGACAGGGCTGACGAGAGAGAGACAGTAAGACAGGGCTGACGAGAGAGACGGTAAGACAGGGCTGACAAGAGAGACAGTAAGACAGGGCTGACAAGAGAGACGGTAAGACAGGGCTGACAAGAGAGACAGTAAGACAGGGCTGGCAAGAGAGACGGTAAGACAGGGCTGGCAAGAGAGACAGTAAGACAGGGCTGACAAGAGAGACAGTAAGACAGGGCTGACAAGAGAGACAGTAAGACAGGGCTGGCAAGAGAGACAGTAAGACAGGGCTGACAAGAGAGACAGTAAGACAGGGCTGACAAGAGGGACAGTAAGACAGGGCTGACAAGAGAGACAGTAAGACAGGGCTGACAAGACAGACAGTAAGACAGGGCTGACAAGAGAGACGGTAAGACAGGGCTGACAAGAGAGACGGTAAGACAGGGCTGGCAAGAGAGACAGACAGGGCTGACAAGAGAGACGGTAAGACAGGGCTGGCAAGAGAGACAATAAGACAGGGCTGGCAAGAGAGACAGTAAGACAGGGCTGGCAAGAGAGATGGTAAGACAGGGCTGGCAAGAGAGACGGTAAGACAGGGCTGGCAAGAGAGACGGTAAGACAGGGCTGGCAAGAGAGACAGTAAGACAGGGCTGACAAGAGAGACAGTAAGACAGGGCTGACAAGTAGAGACAGTAAGACAGGGCTGACAAGTAGAGACAGTAAGACAGGGCTGGCAAGAGAGACGGTAAGACAGGGCTGACAAGAGAGACGGTAAGACAGGGCTGACAAGAGAGACGGTAAGACAGGGCTGACAAGAGAGACGGTAAGACAGGGCTGACAAGTAGAGACGGTAAGACAGGGCTGGCAAGAGAGACAGTAAGAGACTCAAGTTTGTTCAGCTTTTGTGTTGTCACCATAGCTCTACTCTATCGCTATCTCCTCGCTCACATAATTATACTCGGTGTTTTGTCCCACAGACCGACAGTCGAATGTGTTGTTGTGTTTTCTACACGTCTGATGATGTACAAGTTAGGTTACACGTCTGATGATCAGAGTATTTGGTTCAAGTTAGATTACATGTTTGATGATCATAGCATTTGGTACAAGTTAGATTACACCTCTGATGATCAGAGTATTTGGTACAAGTTAGATTACACCTCTGATGATCATAGTATTTGGTACAAGTTAGATTACACGTCTGATGATCAGAGTATTTGGTTCAAGTTAGATTACATGTTTGATGATCAGAGTATTTGGTACAAGTTAGATTGCATGTTTGATGATCAGAGTATTTGGTACAAATTAGATTACACGTCTGATGATCAGAGTATTTGGTACAAATTAGATTACACCTCTGATGATCAGAGTATTTGGTACAAGTTAGATTACACGTCTGATGATCAGAGTATTTGGTACAAATTAGATTACACCTTTGATGATCAGAGTATTTGGTACAAGTTAGATTACACCTCTGATGATCAGAGTATTTGGTACAAGTTGGGTTTTTATTGCAGAGTATTCGTTGCATCGTTTGTCTGTGTGCTGACAGTTGACTAAGTTTAGTGAGTGAAAGGTTCACAAAGTAATGCATGAACACTATTTCGCCGAATTGTGACTGGATCATGTTAATAATACTTAGAATGCTGTTCTATGTAGCACTTGTTAAATCTTTCAAATTAGATAGTTTCAATTCTCTCTCTTGGCTAGGACGTTAAACTTACAAGGTCAAAACACACATGAATGAAACCTCTGTCCTTACAGTTATTAATGGATCAATTCTTTCATCTCCAGGACATTAGGTAATATGAATTATAAGGCTGTCCTGCTCCACCTACAAAGTTGTTGTGATTGGGTCATTTCAGCGTAATTCTCTTTCTATTAAACATAATTTGGTTTGAATTAGATCTCTCAAGGTTACGACTAAATGAACAACATCCATACATCCATACATACATAACATACACGCCCCCTCCTGCTGTCAGTCGCCCATGTCGGTCATGTGTTACCTTGAGGTCTTCCACAGGTCCTCCGAGCCACAGTGTCCACCAGTCCCTCTCATCTCTCTGTTTTTCTCCTTTGCTCTCGTTCCCCCCCCACCCCCTCTCTTGGCATGGTTGTGCGAGGGGTTGCCTTGGGTCGGGTGGGTGCAGGATCATCCAGTCTTTGGGCGTGGGATGGCATGCGCGTGAGCTCACGCTTATTTGTAGGGCGACATCCCTCCCACTTAGAGACGTTGTCGATACGTCACCTTGTACGTGTAACTTCTTAATTCTCACAAGAGTCTCGGCGTTCTCAGGCATTTGGACCGCGTCGATGAGGGCATACGTATGTATAGAGAGCGAAAAGTCTGTCTGTCTGTCCATCCGTTCATCCATCCATCCATCTAGAGAGATGGTTTTTTTATTTTTTTTTCTCTCCAAGATGACCTTATGTCTTATTCAAAGTGTCGTTAGAACTGGAAATGAGGACAATGCTAGTTGAGTCAGTCGCTTAGGTGTCCACTTTTTTTTTATTCTTTCCCATTTTTAACCAATTTACTATTTAATCGTATGTAATATTCCCCCCATTTTTATTTTGATTTCTAATGTCCATTAATCTCTGAATTAGCACACGGATACATTTGATAGAGAAGCCGTGTGTCATGAAAGGAGTCTTAATGGCTTGATTCTAACTTGATTGCGTTGCGTAACAGTTGACGTGAAAGTAAGGTTTGGAGCCGGGTTTTTGTACTGCAGCCTAAACTGAAGTCGTATTATGTTCAAGCTCCACGTTACTGTCACATGTAGTATTTAGAATACAATGAAATTCTTGTGCTCGTTCTCTCTCTGCCTTAACACAAGGCACGCAGGGACAAAGGACACACCATCCCAAAACGATAAAGAAAACACAACACTACAGGCCTACGTGGACTACGCACACATGAATTCATACGTTATATACACAACATACAGTACAACTAGAACCAGAGGTGGACAACCCGGCTTCAGAAGGTAAAAGTCCTGCCACGTATTTGTTCCAGCTGTACAGTACGCCAGCTGAAGGTAATCAGCACAACTCTTCAGCCAGGTGGAGCGACAGCACCTTGTGTAGTGAATGGCCAGAACAAATACGTGGTCGGACTTTTTACTTTCTGAAGCCGGGGTGTCCACCACTGACTGTAACGCAGCAATGTGAGGTGCATATGGGTGCGTCTGCTGTTCCAACAACCTAGTGGGGCCACTTTTTTCCTTTTGTCTGCACGCCTGAGGGTGGGTGTGTGTGCGTGCACGTTGCGTTGCGTTGTGCTGACGTGCAATGATACCATTGTTAAGGAGCCTGCCTCCTCAATTATCTGTTGAACGGGACACACTCACCCCAGGGTACACATGAGAATGGCTACTACTACTGCTACTACTATCACCACTACTACTAGTATGACTACTACTACTACTATCACCACTACTACTACTGCTGCTACTACCACTACTACTATTACCACCACCACTATTACTACTACTACCACCACCACTATTACTACTACTACTACTGCTACTAGTATGACTACTACTACTGCTACTACTATCACCACTACTGCTACTACTGCTACTACTATCACCACTACTACTACTGCTGCTACTACCACTACTACTATTACCACCACCACTATTACTACTACTACTACTACTGCTACTAGTATGACTACTACTACTGCTACTACTATCACCACTACTACTACTACTGCTACTACCACTACTACTACCACCACCACCACCACTATTACTACTACTACCACGACCACCACTAATACTACTACTACTACTGCTACTAGTATGACTACTACTACTACTGCTACTACCACTACTACTACCACCACCACTATTACTACTACTACTACTACTACCACCACTATTACTACTACCACCACCACTACTACTAGTACGACTACTACTACTGCTACTACTATCACCACTACTACTACTACTGCTACTACCACTACTACTACCACCACCACTATTACTACTACTACCACCACCACTATTACTACTACTACCACCACCACCACTAATACTACTACTACTACTGCTACTAGTATGACTACTACTACTGCTACTACTATCACCACTACTACTACTACTGCTACTACCACCACCACTATTACTACTACTACTACTACTACCACCACTATTACTACTACTACTACCACCACCACTACTACTAGTACGACTACTACTACTGCTACTACTATCACCACTACTACTACTGCTGCTACTACCACTACTACTATTACCACCACCACCACCACTATTACTACTACTACTACTGCTACTAGTGTGACTACTACTACTACTATCACCACTACTACTGCTACTGCTACTACCACCACCACTATTACTACCACCACTACTACTACTACTACTACTGCTACTACCACCACTACTACTAGTACGACTACTACTACTGCTACTACTATCACCACTACTACTACTACTACTACTGCTACTACCACTACTACCACTACTACTGCCACCACCACTATTACTACTACCACTACTGCTACTACTACTACCACCACTATTAATACTACCACTACTACTACTAGTACCACTACCACTAGAGTGAGTGCTTGGTTAAGTTCTGTGGTTGAACCTGTGACTCGGGGACGTGTTTAATGTCATATATGATGTGTTTATTGCACATTCTTATCCATCCATATTATATTTGTCACAGTAATTTGATTGGCCCTGCATTTTTGACATTGAATACATGACAAAGTGTTTCTGATTTTGATTTCTGATTTTGAAGACCCCCCCACACACACACACACACGCAAAGGTGTGTGTGTTGACTTATCATGAACATGGTTTGGATTCCATTTGCAGTGCGAGGAATGAATATTTCTGCATGAATATGAATATGAATATGTCTGTACGAGTGTGCAGTGGCAGGGTTTTGGTGACAGTGGATGTCTCACTCAGAAACAACCACTCTGCAAGTTGCCCAACATCCACCGCTATTTGCTACTTCAAATGCTGTGAGAAAACTACTCACTGATTGATTGATTGACTGATAGTTTGTCAAAAAATTGGATATCACTGGTTTTACATGTGTGAACTGTCTTTTCCCATCTTTTGTCTGTCTTTTGTCTGTCTGTCTGTCTGTGTGTCTGGTCTTTGTTTCTGTTTTTGTTGTCTTGATCGTCTCAGACATTATTAGGGAGCAGTCTAAAGAGCTGCGTGGCACTCAGAGACAGATCACCAGGGACCGAGCAGCACTGGAGAAACAAGAGAAGCAAATGGTGGGACACACACACACACACACACACACACACACAACTATGGGGAATGACATATCCCCATGTAAGACATCTTTAATAGATTTCTACATATTGCATCAATGCTGATAACCCCCCCCCAACCCCACCCCATACACACATACACACAAACACACATACACACACATCTAAGATCTGCACCCTCTTCTTGTTATCTTTGATGAAACCGGGTTGGTTCATGGCTCTTTAACATAGGATAGGATAAATTAGAATTGCTTCAAGTTAGAGACAACCACCCAACCCCCCCCCCCCCACACACACACACACACACACACACACACAACACCGAGCTCCATTTCCTCATCCTGTTGCCTGTGAGTGAACTGAAATAGCTGATCAGTCTTAATCCTGGGATTGGTCGATAGCGTAGTTTCACCTGAAACTACCTGCAACTTTCCCCCAAAAGCCATCACTCTTGCGCGCACGCACACACACACACACACACACACAGATGTGTGCATGCATGTACACACAAAGTATGCCACCCGCGAGGCTATGTGAGCAGAAAAAAAGAACATTTCCCTATGCTTAAAGATGGGGGGGAGGGGGGGGGCTAGTGGTGCTGCCTTTCCCTCTCTGCTGAATGAGGTAAATATCATACATAATGGGGCATAATTACCTCCCCCGGGAACATTTTATCTTTTATTAATGCTTTCCTAATTAGTCTAGCGCTTTTAAACCTTTGTAGTACTGTTTCACATGGAAGTGACCTATATTGTAGTTTTGTAGTAGCAGCACTATCACAGCTGTTTGTCACCCCACCACATGTAAGCCTAACACACACACACACACACACACAGGGTATGGGTATATGAGCTAAGAATGTATTAAAAAAACAGCACTTTTGTTCATTTTCTCCTGCACTGAAACACTTGGTACACTTGCCAACTGTACACTGTAAACTGTACACTATAATCAGATCTTCTTTTCAATTTCATCATATTTTTTCTTGGATTTTTTCCCCCCCTTTTTCTCCCCAATTGTATCCGGCCAATCGCCCCACTCTTCCGAGCCGTCCCGGTCGCTGCTCCACCCCCTCTGCCGATCCGGGGAGTGCTGCAGACTACCACATGTCTCCTCTGACACATGTGGAGTCGCCAGCCGCCTCTTTTCACCTGACAGTGAAGAGTTTCACCAGGGGGACGTAGCGCGTGGGAGGATCATGCTCTTCCCCCCAGTTCCCCCTCCCCCCCGAATAGGCGCCCCGACTGACCAGAGGAGGCGCTAGTGCGGCGACCAGGACACATACCCACATCCGGCTTCCCACCCGCAGACATGGTCATTCGTGTCTGTCTGGAGGTAACACGGGGATTCGAACCAGCGATCCCCGTGTTGGTAGACAACGGAATAGACCGCCACGCCACCCGGATGCTCTTTTCACTTTTCTTTAAGAAAATCTCAGGGTTTTGACAGTCAGACTGACAGAATTGCAATGCATGTGAGTCAGGACGGACAACCGTGTTGTTGCACCTTAACGTTCTGTCTCTAGTAAAGCCCTACTGCCTCTGCAAGCCTCGTCTCCTCCTCCTCCTCCTCCTCCTCCCTTTGTGCCATCAGATGGTGCAGTAAACACACAACAGCAGTCCCACTGCACTCATCTTTCCTGTTTCCATCTTTTACATTCATAGGATTTCTGAACATGACAGTATGATATACATTATGATGGCCATCATGCATGTTTTGTCTTCAGAAGAATCCTCTTGACTGCCAGCTTCTCAACATGGAATAAAAGATGGAAACATCGTTCCTGTTCTACTGAGCAGGCAGATATGTTGTTGGTCTGATGCATCTACCTTGTCTCCCAGGGCTTCTGTATGTTATAATGTGACTGCACAGTTATTAAGTATGTGCACACTGTGTGTGTGTGTGCGCGTGCACATATGCATGCTTTCTTCATGTACCTGCCTGAGTAGCAGGCAGCCGGAGCACTTATGCTGGGTGGAACGTCAATGAACTGCTAATGACGACTCAACCACTTCTTAACACGGAGACACAAACATGCACACAGCAGATTGAGTTAGGGAACAACTCATAACGCATCAATAAAATGATTTTTTTCTACAAATAGCTTTTAACGGACACACACACACATACACACTCACAGGCATATAGAGAGGACCAGCCGAGGTGCAGCAGCAGTGAGTCAGGGCCTGGCTACCGTGCAGTAATGTAGTGCTGCAGTCTCGTCTCATCTCTGGGGACTTGCACACAGATTCCTTCTGGCACCAGTGTATTTTGTTGTGTTTACTGAAGTTAAAAGGGTATTTTCCTTGCAGGTGTCTAGAGCCCAAGTCACTTTGATTCTATTTGTTTATCTCTACATTCGTAAACTCCCAAGTCTGCTGGGAGTTTGGCGAGTATTTCGGTAGATATTAGTGATGTCATCACATATCAATACATCAGTCAGCTCGTTATTATATCAAGAAAATCTTGAGGCGTCAATATTTTAGAATTACAATTAAACCTTAAATGATGTTTTGTTTTTCCAATTTGTTTTTGCAATGCAATACATTTGTTGACCACAAGGTTGCGCTCTGTTGCTAACCAGCATGGATCTCCTAAATCAGTGGATTTGCTTCACAATTGACCTTTCGCAAAGTCCCGCCCCCTTAGTTACTGTTGCTATGCCCGTCAAGCATTTCAGAACTATCCAGGAAGTAGCTGGAAAACACCAAAACATGAAGGAAGAAATCAGCGCATTGTGTGGGTAAAAGTAGCAGTAATAATACGTTAGCTGTATTAGCTATCAATAGTGGCTAGTGGCAAGCTTAGCTTGGAGCAGACAGGTATTTTTGTTGATTTTGGGTGGATTAAGCTGGCCATGGGGTCTGCTATACTGCGAAATCTATTGCCGACATTGCGCTTCTTGCGTTCTGGGTTTCGGGAAGGGAAAGAAAATTGCAGCCCCTCCAAACTTTTCACATATCTAGTATCCGACTTGCAGATCCCATAGGCACACCGTCTCAGCATTTTGCTGTGTGTTTGAAAGCTTGACGGACCGTTGCTAAGGTAGGATTGGACAAGCACCGTTCTGGGGTGATACTTTGCGAAAGGTCAATTGGCAAGTGACTTGTCTCTTCGATATAAAAACACATTAAACGGAGTACTTCACTTGTTGGGCAAAATGTCACCTAGATGCCTAATTTATTTCACCAAACTATTTACATTACATAAGAGTTTGTCGTCATTTTTATTAAGGTTGTGTTATCATTGTTATAGGCGATATTTAACAAGTTAATAAACTGGTCTAATTTTTTTTTTAATTTGCAGATATATATTTATAATCACTGGGATTTTTTTCAATAATACTTTGGAGAGGGGTTAATGACCATAAGACATCAATATGGCCCATCGTGCAGTTGCAAGCGGGACAGGGACGACTGACTAACCCCAATATCTTCCGGTTCCGGTTCCCAGCTGACTGTTTGTTTGTTTGGTGCTCTGCTTGCTTTTAACTTTTAGAAAGTTTTAACAACTCCTCGGGACCGATGGATTATTTTAATTGATTTTATGGTTTGCCTCTATCTGCTGGTCAGCGTACACCTGTGTCAGCGGGATCTCTGTTGTTGCTATTTTTGGATTTAAAGTTTATTTTTACCCAGCTTTTAGTTTCTTTTAAGTACGTTTAAGCACTGCAATTATTTTAATGACTGGAGGATCCAAACTCCTGATTTTCACTTTTACCTAAATGGATTCTGAGCTGTCCAGTCTGAGATCCAAACTCCACTCCACCGAGAGTCTTCTGGATGACGGCCTGCAGCAGCAGTCTTTGCTTCTCTCGTGGGTAGATCTGCTGCAGTGGCTCCCCACAGCTCTGAGAGTCCACCAAAAAGTGACACTCCCGGCCCATCCACTGTCCATCCTCTCTCCAGGAAGTCCACCAAGTGTAAGCGAAGAGGGATTTCTCTTCCTCTGCTTGCTCCAGACTGGGATGACGACCCTCGACATTCAGCTACCTCACACTTCCCTGGGTGTGAATGTGTCAGCCCTGTGGTGGACTGGCGGCCTGTCCAGGGTATCTCCCCATCTGCCATCCAATGACTGCTGGAATAGGCTCCAGCGTCCCCGCGACCCTGAGTAGGATAAGTGGTTTGGATAATGCATGGATGGATGGATGATAGAGTTCTTATCCTTATTGATTTTAACGTACATGTTTGTTGCCCCTCCATGTCTTGTTTTACCACTGATTTTATTAACCTTTTTGAGTCTTTTAATCTTGAACAAGCTGTTAAACATTCAACCCACAATAGGGGACATACTGTTGATCTTGTGTTGTATTAT
Organism: Lampris megalopsis; assembly: GCA_022114975.2. Classification (NCBI taxonomy): domain Eukaryota; kingdom Metazoa; phylum Chordata; class Actinopteri; order Lampriformes; family Lampridae; genus Lampris; species Lampris megalopsis. The sequence continues at coordinate 440,254 of JAJHIY020001673.1, read as the reverse complement.
AGTGTTTCTCTTAATAATCAGGAATCAGGAACAATTTATTGTCATTTCTTTCATGTACTTGCATACACAAAAGAAACACAGTTCTGTTTCTCCCAGCCCACAGCAGTGCGACACAAAAGACAAACACACATTCCAAAATTCCCAAAAACAACACTACCAAAAACATACAAAAACAGAGAGGACAAAGCAAATATTATATTATTATAATGATATAATATTGTTATAATATTTAATTAATGATAAGTAAGTATTAATGTAATAATACAATAATATTGTATTGTTAGATTTTAATGTCTCTGATCACAAAGCTATTATTTTCCACACTTTGCTTCCGTTTCCTGCTCATAAGCCATTTACCTATCTCTCGGTCTTTTAATTCAAAGTCATCAGGCAGTTTTAGCAAACAGTTTTTAGCGGCTCCTACTAGTAATACTCTTAAATCAGAAGGATCTCTCTGTAGATGATTTATTGGATGATTTTAATTGAATTTGCTGGACGATCTTTGATGACCTTGCCCCTATCAAAGTTAAACGAGTATAACATAACACCCTCCCCTGGCTTAATGACCACACAAGGGACCTAAAGAGGCAATGCAGGAAAGCTGAGAGAAAATGAAAGAAGGACACATTTAAGGTATCTGTTGATGTACTGAAAAGTTTGATGCTGGCTTATCAGAATGCAGTCAAGGAAACAAGGCATTCCTATGTCTCCAATTTGATTGCTGGTAGCTGCCACAACCTCAGGGTTTTATTTCAAGTAATAAATTCAGTGCTTAGCTCCCCTTCTAGCCAGCCGTTCGTTGGAAGCATGCATTGAAAAATGCAAGCAGTTCCTCCACCACTTCATTAATAAAATAGATGACATCAGGCTCCACATTACAGCTGTGACGAGAAATCTCCCCATCTGCTCTGAATCGTCTGCCAGTTTGACTCATTTTAAATAAATTTCTCTGTTAGAATTAGAGGGGTTAATCTCTCACTTAAAGTCTTCCACCTGTCAATTAAATTGCCATTCCCACTAGGTTTCTGAAAGAGGTATTTCAATCAGTCGGCCCACAAATTCTCTCCCATTATCAGCTGCTCACTGTCTACCGATATGGTCACATCTAGTTTTAAACATGCAATAGTCTGACCTTTCCTGAAGAAGCCCACTCTCAACCCTCTTGTTTTAAGCAATTTTAGGCCAATTTCAAATGTACCTTTTTTAATCTAGAATCTTAGAATAGTTTTTTGCTTCTCAACTAATTGCACACATGTATAATTGTAATAACTTTGAGCAATATCAATCAGGGTTTCATGCCCACCATAGCACAGAAACAGCTCTTATTAAAGTTACCAACAACTTACTGCTTGCTGCTGACTCTGGTGCTTGTTCAGTTTTAATCCTGCTAGTCTTGAGTTCTGCTTTTGATACAGTCAATCATGACATCCTTTTAATTTGCCTGGAAAACTAGAGGGCATTAAGGACACTGCTTTTGCCTGGTTCCGATCTTACTGATCCAACAGATCTTTCTCTGTTGTAATGGGAGAATTCTCCTCACCCACCCCCCACCCCCCGCTTGTGGTGTTCCCCAGGGGTCAATTCTCGGTCCAATGTTATTTTGCATTTACATGCGTCCCTTGGGTCAGATTATCCGTGATCACGATATGAATTTTCACTGTTATGCGGACGACACCCAACTTTATGTCCCGCTTGCTGTTAGTGAAACAGATGAACTTTCCCGTCTTATGGCTTGTCTTTCCAATATTAAATGCTGGATGTCACAAAGCGTCCTCTGGCTCAATGAGTCCAGATCTGAAGACCTTTTATTTAGTCCCCCAACCTGACCGGCAACCCGAAAATAATTTTGGGAACCTGTCCGCCAATGTCAAGCACTCCACCCACAATTTGGGTGTATTTTGTGACTCTGAGCTTTGTTTTGACACACAAATCACTCAGGTAGTAGTCATGCTTTCAAGTAGGACCTTATTAACTGGGCGTTTACCGTTAGAACCCCACAGCTGTGGAACTCCCTACCTGAGGAAATTAGGTTAGCAAACTCAGTTCCTTCTTTTAAATCACTTCTCAAAACTTACTTTTACTGGAAGGCTTTTTAGTGTAAATCTGTTGTCAGCCAATTTTATATTTCTCTTTTATCACCTTTCTTTCACTTGTTTTAATCATGTAGTACCTTATCAGATTCAATGTTCTATGGTTTATTTATGTTCTTGTGATTTTTATCCTGTTTTACCTTGTTCTGTAAAGCAGATCAGGTCTTGTGCTTCATGTTTTTATTTTGTTGTTTTGTTTTTCGTGTGTACTATTTTGTATTGTAAAGCACCTTGTAACATGGTTTTGAAAGGTGCTGTATAAATAAAGTTTTATCATTATTATTATTAGCTCTGTGTGAGATTGTGTGAACTTGTACTCATGTTTGTGTTGTGTTTAAATATGGATATTGTTTAAAAGTTGTTGTATGGTTGTTTTTTTGTTCATTTTATTTGTAACTATGAATGTCATTTTTCCTTGTTTAAATCCCATTTACTCAGTTTTCTTCTCTCTCGCACCCCCTCCCAACTCTCCTTCGAACCCCCAGGAAGCAGAGATTAAGAAGATGGCTAAGAGTGGTAACCGGGAGGCCTGTAAGATCTTGGCCAAGCAGTTGGTCCAACTAAGGAAGCAGAAAAACCGGACATATGCCGTCAGCTCCAAGGTTACCTCTATGTCCACTCAGACCAAAGTCATGAACTCTCAAATGAAGATGGCTGGTGCCATGTCCACCACTGCCAAGGTAAGACAAACCAACTCATATGGGCTCCGTAGTTCAACTGTCGTGGCGTTGAAATATTTGTCACTGTTCAAATTTTGAGTTATAGATCTTTTGTCTTCTAGCAAGTCGTGCATTTAAAGGTCATTATCGGGTAAGATTTTGACCCTGAATCTAGCTTTTAATTTTATGTATAAATTTATTTAAATGAAATGAAAGATCTCAAATGAAGTGAAAGGATGGACTAATGTATTTGTTTTCCATTTGGTTTGTCAATGTCAAGGGTACTAAACTGACAGTGTTTTTTTTTAGGGGGGGGCGCTGAAGTAGCTTTTTCAACATGGCTTGAGTCTACCCCACCATGTTTAGGCTCAGCTATACCACTACTAAGGTCAGGAGCAAATTGCAGATTATAGCTGTGGAGCAGCAAGTTTATTACAGGTACCTGCTATGTTAAGGTTAGCTACAGTATACACAGGTGGTATTAGAAGATAAGTAGCTAGCACTGTGTAAGTATTTATACACTTATTGGCCTCAGTTGGTTTCACTGGCTGATCAGTTGTCTACTTTAAACAAAAGAATTGTTCTGTTGACAATATTATTTGACAGAAAGTGTGGTATTCATTGCATATCTGATGCCGCTAATTGAAGCCTATTACAATACAGCCATTGGAGACCATTACACAACATCTCTGGAGCTTGACCTTTTTTTGCATTGCCTTCTGCTGGGTGATGAGTAGCCACACGTAGCCGGTGTACTATGTTCTGCACTACCAAGCCACTCAGCATAGCTGAAGGGTATAAACACCATCTGCCCAGGACTGTATACCACAGTATTTCTTCTTCCCATGGCTCCGATGTGGTTACAGAGATCCTGCATTCACTGCTGTTTGGAAGGGGGAAGGGGGGTGCTGTGGCCTGGGGCTGAAGGATGTAGACATGCTCTTTCTTCTCTTTTTTTTTTTAATCTTCCATGTTATACCATTTAAAACTGAAATTCGCCAAAGAAATTCACCTGTTAAGAAAACAGCTAAAAATGGAATAAATGGGTTATGGCGTACAAACACGCTCACACACAAAGACCCCTACATAGCTGGGCTACTGGATCGGAACATCATGCTATTTTAACTCAGACTAGTAGTGCCAACGCTTTACACCGTTAACTCGGTAGGAACGACAGTTACTTGTCAGTCTTCAACTCGGCAGTGCTGCTCATAATTCAGATTTCACCCCTCTTTCATTTTGGATACCATGGTCCATCAAGTGCCCACAGTGCATCTTAAAAGAAAGACCTCCTTCTCTGTAGCTGTGGAGGCCAGTGCTGGCACGGTACAGGCACGGTGGTGCAGTGGTTAGCGTGGTCGCCTCACAGCAAGAAGGTCCTGGGTTCGAGCACCGGGGTAGTCCGACGTTGGGGGTCATCCCAGGTCATGCTCTGTGTGGAGTTTTCATGTTCTCCTCGTGTCTGCGTGGGTTTCCTCCGGGTGCTCCGGTTTCCTCCACAGTCCAAACACATGTAGGTCAGGTGAACCGGCCATACTAAATTGTCCCTAGGTACGAGTGTGTGTGTGTGTGTGTGTGTGTGGGCTCTGTGTGATGGCCTGGCGGCCTTTCCAGGGTGTCTCCCCGCCTGCTGCCCAATGACTGCTGGGATAGGCTCCAGCATTCCCGGGGCCCTGAGAGCAGGATAAGCGGGTCGGATAATGGATGGATGATTTTAGTTTGCCATTTTTAAATGCGTGGCTTTATTTGTAGAGAAGCTTACTCTAGTTTCTTTGTGCTGGTTGTAAAATTACACTTTTCATTTTACTCGCGGGTGGTAATTAAATTGTTTTTTTTTTCTGAGCTACGGTAATCTGTCCCGTCTCTTCCTCCATCCCACGTTCCCTCCGTCCCTCTCTTGAGAACTGGAACGCCTACACTCCTGAGTCTGCTGTTGTGTAGCTTCAAAGTGCCGTTTTTACCTTTTTCCTTATCAAAGGATTTCAAACAGTCAGACTAAATGAGGACAGTGTGCACCCAGCAGGCCTGGGGGACGAAAAGACCCCCAAAACAGTTTAAAGTAATCCCTTCAGACTGTGTAATGAGCTTGATGCAGGTCTTGATGCCGGTCTTGAGTCTAAGCATCGCTGCATGAGGGGTTTGGTCTGTTTCCTTCAGGATATAAACGTGTTGGGAGGAAGTTTTACTTAAAGCCCCCACCGTTACCTTACTGACAAGAATTATTTTCTGTTGTTGGATATCCACCATTGGGCAAACTGGCAATGGAATAGACCGCTGTGCCATCCGGACGCCCCTCATTTGATTTTTGTTTTGTGGTGATTTTTATTTTATACAATTTGAAACGCACGCAATTTAATGCGCAATCAAATTTGCATCAAGTTGCACGGGTAACATGTTTCATACTTTGATTTCTCTTAAATGTGGAGCAGTTTCAGTGTTAACTTAAAATATTTTTTCCGTCTTTGTGATCAGTGTATTAATTGATGTATTAATTTATGATCTTTTCCTTTTTAAATCCATAACTTACGGCATCCTGATTAATGAAGCGTAAGAATGATGGTGAAAAATTGGCCAGGAGTGAAATACAAACCCTGCAAACATGCACGGGTCAGTTATAATTAGGCTTGAGGTTAATTGGCCATGAAGAAGAAATTGTGTGTGTGTGTGTGAGAGAGATACTGAGAATGTGTTCCTGTGTAATACCAAATAGAAACTGCTTGCATACACACACACACACTTATATATATACGTATATATATATATATATATATATATATATATATATCTCCACAGCCTTCCCTGAAAAAAATCTTTCATTTGACTTCTTGTGGTGACCATGAACGACATGGAGCGGTCTGATTATAGTGCTGGGGGGTTGGAACAGCACACAAATAACAGTGAACTGGAGACGGATGGATGGATTGCATTTATATAGCGCTTTTCTAGCTGCAACATGGGAAATAGAGCTTTTTTTTGGCCAAGCTGTGAATGCAGGCCGGCGTGCCAACACCTCACTCTGTCCAGCAGCTGGAAAGAGGTGATGAACAAGTTGTGCAGAGCATGTGTATGCATGTATTTGTTTGTATATTTTCTCCCAAGCTGTGTGAAAAAACAAGAAAATGCTGATCGCCTGTGGGAAAATAAACCTAACCTCCACAAAAAATGTCTTGACGCATGCTCAATAATCCAGGTAAGGAAGTCACAGGAAGTTGAATCAGTTCATTCGGAAACAACGATAAGAGGTCACTTAGATGAGTGATGAACCGTTGTGTCCGGATGAACTGATTTCACTTTCTGTGACTCCACAAAAAAGGTTCAACATGCTTTTAATTGTTTGTGTTTTGTGTGTGTGTGTGTGTGTGTGTGTGCATGCATAGACAATGCAAGCGGTGAATAAGAAGATGGATCCCCAGAAGACCCTGAAGACCATGCAAGACTTCCAGAAGGAGAACATGAAGATGGGCATGACTGAGGAGATGAGTGAGGACACACACAGACACACACATGCACACTGGAAAGACTGGAAATACAAATCTCTTGAGTCGAGATTGATTTGCCGGTACTCATCTCCCTCCCTCTGTCCCCCGCCTCCCCAGTTAACGACACGCTGGATGATATCTTCGACGAGTCTGGGGATGAAGAAGAGTCTCAGGACATTGTCAACCAGGTGCTGGATGAGATCGGCATTGAAATCTCCGGAAAGGTAGGAAGCTACATCTGTCTGTCGTGGTCAGTTCCAGACACAGACCAGTATAAATATCTGTCTGTGATAAAGTAAACCCCCACACATCACAATAAACAGCTCATCTAAGCATTTGTCAACCCATCATTTTTTAAACGATTATTTTCACATTAAGTATTATTCATTATAATACAATAATAATTAGATGATGATGATACTAATCAAAGCATGTGAGTAGAGCAAAGAGTTAAAGAAGACATGAGTTCGAGCGATGAGCACTGTTTTTGAAGACTGTGATGTTGCCACTCCGGTCTGCACCAGTTCTCGCCGGTGCCGCTCAATTCAGAACGCCCTGCTTGTCATAGCTAGCTACTTCCAAAATACCGGTAGTTTGAATTTCAGGCAAAAGATGGAGTTTGTGGAATATTTTACTAGAGCCGCAATGAAAACTCAGAAGTGTAAGATGAAAATTAAGAAAATAATCAGTGAGCAGGAGGTTGAAGGAGAATGGTGGCGAGTCAGTTGTTTCGAGCAAGGATTTCTCATGGAATCTCAAACGGTACGTTACCACGACACATGACGATGTGCTATGCAAACATTTTAAGGCCTGTGACCTGCGTGTTTCCCTTGTGCAAATGTCCCTAAATAATTGGTTGGCTGTACAAATAACACTTATACCTGTCTCAGTTATTCTCTGAAGTTCAATATCGTGGCAAATGTCTCTGCAGTTGAATACATTTCATATGTTTATCCTTAACAAATGCCTCAACCCACTTTTACCAGGTAGGTATGTATGAACACCGATGAGCCAAAACATTATGACCACTTACGTGTGAACCAAATAACGATCATCTCCAAACAAGGGCACATGTCAAGGTAGTATGTGGGTAAATTAGATGGTAGGCAAACAATCAGTTCTCATAGTCAATGCGTTGGATGCAGGAGAAATGGGCAGGAGTAAAGACCTGAGCAACTTTGACAAGGGCCACATTGTTGTGGCCGGATGACTGGGTCAGAGCATCTCTGAAACGACAAGGCTTGTGGGGTGCTCCTGGTCAGCAGTGGTCTAAGGCGGGGGAAACCACAAAACAGCGACTGGGTGTTGGGCACCCAAGGCTAATCGATGCACGGGGGCAACGAAGGCTATCCCATCTGGTCTGAACCGACAGAAGGTCTACTGTGGCACAAATCACAGAACATTTTAATGATGGTTATGGGAGGAATGTGTCACAACATGCAGTGCAACTCACCCGGCTGTGTATGGGGCTGTGTAGCCACAGACGGGTCAGAGTGCCCATGATGACCCCTGTCCACTGTTGAAAGCATCTACAATGGGCATGCAAGTGTCAGAACTGGACCTTGGAGCAGTGGAAGAAGTTGGCCTGGTCTGATGAGTCCCGTTTTCTTTTCGATCACATGGATGGCCGTGTATCTGTGCATCATTTACCTGGAGAAGTGATGGCACCAGGATGCACTGTGGGAAGATGACAAGCCGGTGGAGGGAGAGTGATGGTCTGGGCAACGTTCTTCTGGGAAACCCTGGGAATGGCCATTCATGTGGGCATCAATTTGACACGCGCCACCTGAACGTCGTTGCAGACCAGGTACATCCCTTCATGGCAGTGGTATTCCCTGATGGCAGTGGCCTCTTTCAGCAGGAAATTGTGCCCTGCCACACTGCACACATGGTTCAGGAATGGTTTGAGGAACATGATGAAGTGTTCAAGGTGTTGACCTGACCTCAAAATTCTCCAGATCTCAGTCCAATTGAGCATCTGTGGAATGTGCTGGACTGACGAGTCTGATCCACTGCAGCTCCACCTCGCAACTTACAGGACTTGAAGGATCTGCAGCTAATGTTTTGGTGCCAGATACCACAGGATACCTTCAGGGGTCTTGTAGAGTCCATGCCTCGGCGGGACGACACTGTTTTGGTGGCACACGGAGGACCAACAACATATTGGCCGGTGATCATAATATTTTGCCTCATAACTAAACATCGTTGCAGATCAGGTACACCCCTGATGGCAGTGGCCTCTTTCAGCGGGAGAATGCGCCCTGCCACACTGCACATATTATTCAGGAATGGATTTGAGGAATATGAAATTATGCTGTGCATTTAACCCATCCACGCTGTGTAGCGAGGAGCAGTGGGCAGCTGCCGTGCAGCATCTGGGGACCAACTCCAATTCATCTTGCCATGCCTCAGTCAAGGGCACAGACGGGAGTATTAACCCATGTTTGTCTTTTTGATGGTGGGGGAAACCGGAGCACCCAGAGAAAACCCACTGCAGACACGGGGAGAACATGCAAACTCCACGCAAACGACGACCTGGGATGACCCCCAAGGTTGGACTACCCCGGGGTTTCGAACCCAGGCCCTTCTTGTTGTGAGGTGATGACGCTAACCACTGGGCCACCGTGCCGCCCAAAATTGGCTTGTTGTTGCATTAGGAGTCTAAGCCACGGACTCTTACTGGAGACTCGTCCCAACCAGGGTTTAAACCCCCGATCTCTGGTGGGGAAGCCGGCGTTCTCACGTACTGAGCTATCCAGCTGCTTTTCCCAGTCTTTCAAATGTAATTCAGGCCTGATTATGGAGCTGACACATAGTTTGGTTACCCTGGGCTGTCCATCAAGTCTGTGTCTATAGCAGCCAGCGGTCCATCTGCTGAGAGTCTGGCGTCTCCTGGGGGACTTCATGGGTTATTACCTTGTCACAACTGCAAACTGCACAAACCCACAGATTTTCCCCACAAATAAGCCTAAAGCAGGGGAGAATTAACAGGCTTTTTCACAGGGAAGGACCAAGATTTTGGGCCGGGGGCACAAAAGCCTGAGCAGAAAAACTGATGCCGTTATTGTGTGTCTGTTTTAAAAAAAAAAATGTTTGACAACCAGTAAGGCTGAGTGGACAGACTTAAAATTCCTTGCAAATGGGGGGGAAATGCACATGAACCCAAGACATCTTCCTAAAAGTACACTATGATATTCATGATTATCTAAGCTTTGGCTTTGAAACAGCCCGTACGGAGGTGAATCTATCTGAAAATGTTACAGCGTTGACACATCATCCCCGCATACTGTGTGAGAAGTAGTTTCTAGTTGGTTAAAAGTGTGAACATTGTGTTTTCTTTTCTTTTTTTAAGATGGTAAGAGCGCCAGCAGCAGGAAAGGGTGTCCCCAGCGCCGCCTCTCCCAAACAGGCCACCATCTCAGATGACGAGATTGAGAGACAGCTCCGAGCCCTGGGAGTGGACTAATACAGACACACAACACGCACGCACACACACACACACACACACACACACACACACAGCAGCAGATTGCCTTAGACATGGGAAAGGAACAGCTGATCTGTTCCATGGAAGTGATGGATCAGTATCATCAGCCTGGACCGGAATACTAAAACAAAAAAAAAAAATCCTGCTTCCCCGACACGCCATTATTTCTGTCTTCTGAAGGGCTAGAGTTGTGACTTAACAACCTTTCTGAAATGTTTGGTAAGAAACGTGTTACTCATATAATGTCGCTGTCTTCACGTGGGACTGATGACACGTTGTTCAGAAACTTGTCGGGGGTAGAATGGTAATTGTTTAGCTGTGAGCCTAATGACATTTGCCAAGACAGCCCAGATTAACTTTGAACCCAAATATTGCCCAAACCTTTGACACATTCTACTTACCCGGTGTCTTGGTTGGCAGACCAGATGTGAAATTGTGTAAAATATTTCCGATTCTCTCCTTTAGTTTATATTATTATTGGTTTTCCATTGGTGTCTATCGGTGCGGAGCCTTTATCTCATGCTTTTAACCAAGAATGTAGAATGATTATTCTTGTATCTGATTATTCTTATGTCCTTAGGTACGTTACTATAGCCCTCGGTGATAAAGACTCTGACAAGCATATGTAGTGTCATATCTGACTGCTTTGGTAAGGCCTTGACTCATACTTCCAACGTTATGCATGAGTATCCATGGTTATGAAGGCAAGAGGAAAGCGGGTAGCGTTTGATCGGAACCCGTGTTGCTTTTTTTTGTTAATGTTATACAGTCTGTGCATGTGTGAGAACCTAACTGAGCACTACTAACTCCTGAATACACTGACTGGACGGCTGTAATTCTGGGTTTTGGTTTGGTGGGCGACATCCGCGGGACATGGGGATGGACAGCCATTGCAGGATGGCGTCGGTCACCCTTCAGAAGCTGCGGTTACAGTCATTTGGTATTTAAGGCTGCCTTGCGTGCAAGCAAACACGCGTCACAGTGATGGTGATATATTAACACTGTGATATCGGGGATGCTGCCTCTCATCACAGAGTCGTGCCGGAGCTAACACTCCTGCACCGTCATTCCTCAGAAATCCTTCTGTCGGGCTATTAGGGATGAAGGAAGTACACGGTCATACTATCTTCCTCTCAGATTTTGTCTGTTTATTGTCAAAATAGGAAAGTTGTGAGGGACTTCAATGGCTCTGACATGTACAACGCATTACGATTCATCTTGTACATTATAAATCATCCATCTGATATGATGAAACCACCTCTAGTGTGATTGCGACTGGAAACTATTTTATGCAATTTTGGACAAAATTTGACTTCGGGTCATATTTTTCGTGCAATTTCTGCTTAGGAAATAAAGTTTGTCCCATACTTTTTAAAAGTTGTATTTAAACTGCTGTATGTATCTCACGTTGTTGTACAGTGACTCTGTAAAGGGTCGTTGGCTTTTATAAAGAATAAAGTTGCTTCAGGTACATACTGAAGATTATTCCTTTGTTTCTGCCCCTAAAGTACAAACGTTAATGTGTTTTGGTATCTTTACCAGAGTTGTAGACCAAAAACTGAATGCATTGCACCGTGTTGTAGACACCGACTCACATTCACACAGCCATGTTGCACAGCTTCGAAGATTTCAAAGCAGTTGAGGCAATAAATATTGCTGAGTTACCTATAACTTAAAAAACAAAGTATCAAAGGGCGTGTGGGTAGCGTAGCGGTCTATTCCGTTGCCTACCAACACATGGATCGCTGGTTCGAATCCCAGTGTTACCTCCGGCTTGGTCGGGCGTCCCTACAGACACAATTGGCCGTGTCTGCGGGTGGGAAGTCGGATGTGGGTATGTGTCCTGGTCCTAGCGCCTCCTCTGGTCGGTCGGGGCATCTATTCGGGAGGGAGGGGGAACAGGGCTGAACAGCGTGATCCTCCCACGCGCTACATCCCCCTGGTGAAACTCCTCACTGTCAGGTATGGGAGGAGGCATGCGGTTGTCTGCAGCCCTCCCCGGATCGCTGGAGGGGGTGGGGCAGCGACCGGGACGTCTCGGAAGAGTGGGGTAATTGGCCAAGAACAATTGGGAGAAAAACGGGGGGAAAATCCCCAAAAAAAAAATGGATGGTTGTCGTTGGGAACAAAGTCCTTTCTACTGATGAAATTCACCCACCTCATACTTAATTCGATTTTTTCCCTTAGGAATACCATTTGGGATGCGATAAAACATGGAATTCCTTGTTCTTCTTGGGAATAATCATGCACCCCGGAACGCAGCAGGTGTAACCACCACCAACATTTTTAGGCCCATCTCGATTTGCAACCACAGTTCAAGTAACGTGTGGCTGGATCCCAAGTCCTCGCTGGAGTTCGGAAAAAAACTGGACCCGGGATCGTTCGAAGCTAGCGTTGGAAAGTCGCTTGAAACTTCGGCAGGATCCATAAGATGACAGCCGGTGCCGGGTGTCTGATTACAATCTGGCACGTGTCCGAGTTGTTAAGGAATGAAGGCGATGCTGAATGTGTCGTCGTTGGCCTTCGCATGGTTGAAACTTAACCACGTCTCAGCAGCCCACCCGCCATGAAGCGGTTCACCTCCCAGCAGACCTGTCTGCAGTTTCTACCCCTTCCATGTGCTGTCATGTTGCTGTGCAGAGCTGTGGATGCCGGGCTCCTTCTGGAGTCACCGCAGGAGGCGAGACCCTTTCCTAGTGTTTTATTTCCCTCGCACTATCAGTTCCCAGCTTGTCTGGCTGCTGCCCTGCTTGCTTTTAACTTTTATTTTATTTTTAACTTTACTAATGAACAACAACCCCTTGGTGAGTTTTATCCGATCATCGGCTCCTGCTCTGACCTGATCCCGCTGAAGCCTCCGGTTCTGCAGCAGTGAGGCTGTGTGGCTTGTTTCTAGCTTGTGGCTAAGCTAACCACACAATTAGGCCAACTTTGCCCTGTGAGGACTGTGTGCTGCTAAAGACAGGAAAACAGAAAGACCTCTGACCTTGAGGAGGATGTTCGGCGGCCTTCTGATGAGCTCCATAAGAAAGACTCCCTCTTGACCAGCTTCATGGACGTGGCTTCTGGCCAGTCCAGATGGACTGCCACTCTCAGTGCAACCATCCCGGACACGGTTCTGCGGGGACCCCTCCACTTGTCCACGGCTTTCCATCTGCTCAACACCAAACCGCCAGTCGTCCTGGGCCGAAGTGGTGGTCCGCGGTCACAAGAGAGGCTCGGACGGGGCTGCCCCCCCCCCCCGCTTAGGCCTCTTTGACCGCTGCGCGACCCACTCCGGTCCACCCAGGTGTTAGGTCTTACGTGCCATGCTGTTACTTTTGGTAATTTCATCTCATTTGAAGTTTCCTGCTTTTAATCACTGCCCCCCTTTACTCTGCATCTTAGTTTATAGGCCCCCTGACTCAATTAGTTTTATCTCTTAGCTTTCTGACCTTTTATCTGTTGCCATGCCAAAACATGACAAGGGGCTTTTTTCTTGGCAATTTTAATACTCGTGTATTGTCCTTCCCATTTCCTCACCTCACATTTCCTTTTTGGATCTTACAGACTCTTAACCTCATCCAATCTGTTAAAGGGGCCACACATTCCAAAGGCCACATTTTAGACTTTGAATGTTTCAATGTATAGGGCTGTCAAAGTCCCACCACAGCTCGCTACGCCTAGTCACTATCCTAAAGCACACTCCCGCATTCTCAATGCTGGCTCTGCAGTTCAGTTCTGTGATGCTTTTAATTCATCATCCTTTAATCCCTCTTTATCCCCCCCTCAATCCAGATGTACTATTCAATTCATTCAATGATCAGTGCCTATCCACCCTCGACCAAATTGCACCAACTAAAACTAGGAAACAAAAATCAAATAACCTCTGCTGGCTGAACGATTACTCTTGTGCCCTTAGAAGATTCTGTAGAAAACAGAACGACAATAGAAGGTCAACAAGTCCGAATTAGCACATAACACCTTTAAAAACCAAATGTTCATTTACCAGAAAACAGTTAAGGATGCCAGATCAGCGTACTTCTCTGAACTAATATTGAGAAATAACCACAACCCTAAAGTTCTCTTCAGGGTAATTGATCCTGTTAGGAATGGTCCCTCCACTTCTCTTTTTGAACCTGATGCTGAGTTTTCCGAACAACTTCTCACTCATTCTATAAATAAGGTGGAGAATATTAGGTCCCAGATCCAGCCAGGGTTTTGCATTCGTGCCATTCCCCGTGTTAATTCTGCATCTTTTCAACCAATTAACAATTTCAGTGGTGGAGAGTACAGTCTCCAATATGAACTCCTCCTCCTGCATCCTAGACATCATTCCCACTAAGCTGCTCAAGGAGGTATTTTATACCAGCAGCCCCGTTATTCTGCACATTCTTAATAATTCTCTGGCCTCTGGTTCTTTTCCAGACAGTTTCAAGCATGCCATTGTTCAACCATTGCTGAAGAAACCGAATTTGGATCCCCTGTCCCTGAGTAACTACAAACCAATTTCCAAATTGTCTTTTCTACCTAAGGTTCTGGAGAGAGTAATTTCCTCTCAGTTGATTTCTCTTATGAACACTAATAATGTTTTTAATAGTTTCCAGTCTGGTGTTAGAACACTTCATAGTACAGAGACAGCTCTAGTGAAGGTCACTGATGACTTACTACTGACTGCAGACAGAGGTGACTGCTCGAGTTTAGTTCTTTAAGCTTAAGTGCTGCTTAATTGATACACAGTCAATCACTACACCGTCTTATGTTGCTTAGAGACCTGGGTTGGCATCAAGGGCTCTTAGCTTATTACGCTCTTACCTCACCAACATAATGTTTTCTGTTGTCCTGGGTAACTCTATCTCCTCTGTGGCTCAGTTGAGTTGTGGTGTCCCTTAAGGCTCAGTTCTTGGCCCCTTCTCTTTTTTATATACATGGTGCCCCTTGGCCAGGTCATTCAAAATCACAATGTGCTCTACCATTTTAATTTTTTTTTTTTTTTTTTGCAGACAACACTCAGGTATACATGCCACTAAAACCCACAGATCCTAGCACCCTAGCAAATTTCACAACTTGCCTGTTGGACATTAAATCCTGGATGTCAAAAATGTTCTCAAATTCAATGATAATAAGTCTGAGGTCTTTGTGTTCGGTCCCGAAAATTCCGTCAGCCCTTTTGTTCCTAATCTCGGTTGTCTGTCACATAGTCTTAAGCAGGCTGCTAGGAATCTTGGGGTAATATTGGATGCCAACCCCAGTTTTGATAATCAAATCAAACACGTTCAGTCATGCTTTCTCCAGCTCCAGCTAATCTCCAAAATTAGGTCATTTTTATCAATTGCCGATCTACAAAGAGTTGTACGTGCTTCTTTGTGTTCTCGGCTTGACTATTGTAGTGCACTTTATTCTGGTATCAGCAAGGCCTCCCTCCACCGTCTGCAGTTGGTACAAAACGCTGCTGCTCGGCCCATTACCGGGACAAGGAGGCATGGTCATATTACTCCTGTGTTTGCCTCCCTACGCTGGCTCCCTGTTATATTTTAAATTGATTTTAAAGTTTTACTGCTCACTTTGAAGGCTTTAAGTGGTCTTGCTCCTTCATACATTTGTTATTTATTGACCTGGTATAGGCCCCCTCGACCATTAAGACCTGCAGATGGAGCCCTGCTGGTTATTCTCAGGCCTCGGGTCGTTACAAAGGTGATCAGGCTTTTGCTGTTAGAGCCCCCACACCATGGAACTCTCCTCCTGCTGAACTGAGACAAACCAAGTTTCTAGCTTCTTTTAAATCTTGTCTTAAGACTTTTCTTTTATGAAGGCTTTTACAAATGTTTGATGCTCATTTTTATTTATACTGTTCTTATTTTTAACGCATATTTGGTCTTACTCTTATTTTTGCCTTGTCTGGTTTTATTTTTTTGTTTTTGCGAAGCACTTTGTAACATTGTTATTATTATTATTATTATCATTGTTGTTGTTGTTGTTGTTATTATAAGTGTCCTAACAAAGCTGTGGTTGGTATATTGTAGATGAATCACAATGCCTGCTTGCATCTGAACCCTTCACCCAGGATGCTGGAGTCTATCCCAGCAGTCATTGGGCGGCAGGCGAGGAGACACCCTGGACAGGCCGCCAGTCCATCACAGGACCGACACACACACATTCACACCTAGGGACAATTTAGTACGGCCAGTTCACCTGACCTACATGTCTTTGGACCGTGGGAGGAAACCAGAGCAGCCGGAGGAAAACCCACGCATATATGGGGAGAACATGCAAACTCCACACAGAGGACGACCTGGGACGACCCCCAAGGTTGAACTACCCTGGGGCTCGAACCCAGGACCTTCTTGCTGTGAAGCAACCACGCTAACCACTGCACCATATATATATAAATATATGTGTGTGTGCGTGCGTGCGTGTGTGTGTGTGATGTCCTAACTACAGCCCTATGATATGTACAGACTATAAAGCCCAGACAATCTAATACATTTATTCATAGAAAAACATCAAGGCATCCATAAAAATGAAAGATGGCAAATGTAGCTTCTCACACACCAAGGTCTCTTTATGGTCCGTTGTGAATGCTTGGGAATGTCAGTGCTGGGAATTCATGATACACATTTTCCCAAACAAATTATATATGAATGCATTCTTCTTTTCTGTGTGTGGCATATTTGAGTGAATCAGTGATATTTTGAAGACATATGAGGATACTTAAATTCAGGAGTTATCTATATATCTATTGGTCTGTCTGTCTAGCTAGGGTAACCGGTTATTTTCTTGCCCGGTGCGGGATTCGATACGGGGTGTACTGCACCACAAGGCGACATCACTAACCGCTCGGCTAAAGGGTCAGACCTGCTAGCTAGGGACTAACGTGTCTTATTAGTAGTTTACACTAGCTAGCTAGCTGTGAGTCTATAGATGTCTGCCTGGTTGTGTCAGTCAGCATATCTCTGTCAGGTAAGGACGGACGGCTGATGGCTGATCTCGGTTCATCTCTGATCAGCTCCTTGTCAAAGGTAGGTTGAGATTCTGGGCAGCCACATCGAGTGTGAGACCCTCGCCATACTTTATATGGGGCCTTACTGGCAGGAACTCACACACAACCTTTTCCATTTGCCAGTTAAGGCTATGAAATATTATTTCAATATCTCATCTAAATGACAACCTTTCTACTGATTCTGTGGTGTGATCTGCAGCAGAAGCCCCAGACAGGACTACAAACAGTGATTGCGGCTCAGGCAGAACCCGGTACATCAACGCCCAAAACCAGGCCAGAGGCCTGACTGATGGCTGTTGGTGTGTTTCTATGCAGCACCGTCGCCACATGACAAATGATGCCATCAACAAGTAGGAAACACTGAACTCTATATTGCTGAAACTCCAGCATAAGGAAACAGCAGTTTATGATCCATTTGTTCACAGATATGTCAGAAGTTTTGGCTTGAAAGTGTTGATTCGTCACTAAATCAGACTTGCGTGCAGTAAAGTAGTCCAAAATAATATATTACAGCTCAAATAAGTTGATTGTCACAATACATCAAATATGTCAGTAGGAATATTTTTTAACAGGAAAACATCACAAGGCATTCATCATCATCAGCCAGAGATAGACGACGCCATGGCAACAAAAGCATGTTGCTCTAAACATGAAAAAAAGAAATACACAGACCAGGGGACATGGGTGGAGACTGGCTCTCGGTGTCGACACTTTTACTATGAAATAACGTCCGGGTTATCTGTGGAAAGGCGTGATTTTGGTAGGTTTCGTATCATTTAGATACTTTTGACCGAGATGGTATTGATGCATGTGCTCCGTGGGGTCGATGGCACGGATTACTGCATGGCGGAGACTGATGACTTGGCTGCTATGGCCACCGATACTCTCTAACGAGGTAGTACAACTTCCATCCATCGTCCAAACCGCTTATCCTGCTCAGGGTGGCGGGGATGCTGGAGCCTATCCCAGCAGTCATTGGGCGGCAGGCGGGGAGACACCCTGGACAGGCCGCCACGCCATCACAGGGCCCGCACACACCTAGGGACAACTTAGTACGGCCGGTTCACCTGACCTACATGTCTTTGGACTGTGGGAGGAAACCCTCACAGACATGTGATGTAGGGGCACGCTTTGTTAGACCGATAGACTATGAAGCGGGTTGAGAGAGGACACACCTGCATTAGCCAACTAAACCCTCTGCTTGGACACCTCCATCATTGTCCTCTACATCTACACCCCCTTTATATCCATTATATACTATGGACACCTCCATCACTGTCCTCTATATCTACACCCCTTTATACATGGACACCTCCATCACCGTCCTCTATATCTACACCCCTTTATGTCCTTTATACATGGACACCTCCATCACTGTCCTCTCCATCTACACCCCTTTATGTCCTTTATACATGGACACCTCCATCACTGTCCTCTCCATCTACACCCCTTTATGTCCTTTATACATGGACACCTCCATCACCGTCCTCTACATCTACACCCCTTTATATCCATTATATACTATGGACACCTCCATCACTGTCCTCTCCATCTACACCCCTTTATGTCCTTTATACATGGACACCTCCATCACTGTCCTCTCCATCTACACCCCTTTATGTCCTTTATACATGGACACCTCCATCACTGTCCTCTACATCTACACCCCTTTATGTCCTTTATACATGGACACCTCCATCACTGTCCTCTATATCTACACCTCTTTATATCCATTATATACTATGGACACCTCTATCACTGTCCTCTCCATCTACACCCCTTTATGTCCTTTATACATGGACACCTCCATCACTGTCCTCTACATTTGTTATCCTTTTTATCAATGAAAGCAGATGGAGACAAATAGAAATAACTTATCGGGCCCTCGGGGATGTTTCTAGCACATAAAGAACTATACAAACTTTCAATTTGAGTGAAAAACATTATTAGAATTAGTGTTGATGGTGATTTTATAACAAGGGAGGCGTTAGGGCAGAATGTTTAGACGCCAGTCTGTGTAGATCGGCCAGCTCTGCTACCTACAGCTGGGGCTCTCTTTGGACAGGTAGGAGCTGAGGTGGAGGCTGGTTTTGACCCGCTTCTCCCGCTGGCGCCGGTTACAGAACCAGACGCGGACCACCTCCTTCTCCAGGTGGAGGCCCTCAGCCATGCGGACGATTTCCTGGGAGGTCGGCTTACTTTTCTCCGCGAAGCTGCGCTCCAGAGCCTCCTTCGCTCCCAAACTGGAGGGGGAGGAGAGAGAAAGGTGAGTAATCTAACACGCTGCTTTGGCAGTCACACGTTTGTGCCTTTATTGTTGTCACCTGATGGTAGTTCTTCTCTTCCTCTTGCGCTCATTCATGCCCATTTTCTCATTGTACAAGGCTGAGGGGAGGTCAAAGCATATAGAGTAACTATAGTTACTACACCATACATGTGATGCTGACCAAGAAATGAAAAAATAGAATATCATCAAGGCTCGGCATTTTCGGCTTTTACCGATTTTCACCGAAAAATACCCAGATTTTTTAAAAGGAGCAGATCGGTTTAAACTGATGTTCACCCTGATTTTATGTTTCCATGGATCCAAAAGTTGTTCCTGTTCGTGTGAGGTTATGTAACAGTGCCCTCTTGTGGCTACATTCAACCGAAAATGCTAAGCCTTGAATATCATCTAATAGAAATAGTCCAAATTTAAAGAGAAAGTACACAGCTGGTCAATCCCCCCCCCCCCCATCCTCCAGCTGAACGTCTGAATGACTGTCAGGCTCATACTGAATAAAGTGCAGGGCTGTTCGACAGGACCGACTGGCTGTCCGACTCACCGCCGGCCTGCTCGGCTTCTTCAACCCATTTAGCCAGGATGGCCTTCAGCTTGCAGGCGTTCTTGAAGCTGAGCTGCAGGTTCTCAAAGCGGCAGATAGTCGTCTGGCTGAACTCCGAGCCGTGCACAGCTGCTAGCGCCTCACCCACGTTGGTCTGGGTGTAACCTGCATGTGGAACTCAAAGAAGGTTGAATCGGCTCATCTGGATACAGCGTTTACTGACAGATGCTAAGTGACACCTTCAGTCTGGAGATGTCAGGTAGTATGCCACTTCTTTGATTTTTTTTTTTTTACCTGGATTACTGAGCATGCGTCAAGACACTGCATGTGGAAAGGACAAAGAACAACAGCACTACATGTATCCGCATGCACACACATGCACGTCTGTGTTGGGTCTATAGTGTGTAAACTCACCCAGTTTGATTCTGCGTAGTTTAAAGTCATTGGCAAACTTCTCCAGTTCTCGTATTTGGGGGGTGTCCATAGTTGGGAGGTCTTCCTGGGCCCTGCTGCTCCTCCTGTGTGGGTCTGCTTTCATCTCCCCGAGGGCAGGCCCCCCGGGGGCCTCGTCGGAGAGGAGGGCTGGCGGCAGCGAGGAGAAGCCATGGCTTATGGTGCACGAGCCGCCACTGAGGCTGTGGTCTGGAAACTTGTACAGGCAAGGAGCTAGGGAACCTAGAGAGAGAGAGGGGAATGAAATACAGACAGAGGCAAAGAGGGTGACTGAAAAGACAAGCGAGCGAGACAGTGAGGAAGACGGTGATGGAGGACGATGTCCATGAGAGACCTGGTGGCAGACCCCAGGGCCATGCACAGATACTTGGAGAGCCCGGAGTCATGGGCAAGAACGAGGGCACATAATTCTACAGGAGGGAATTTTGTTGTTGTTGTTGTTATTCAGTAGTACGGCTGTACAGCCTCAATAAACTGTTGAGTTTTACCCAGGTTTGATTTATTTAGTTATTTTCTACTTTTCTCTGTATATTTCACCTCTTGGCCACATTCTACACAGTCATGGAATAAATGTACATTGCTATGCTGATGATACCCAGCTGTATGTGCCTATAAGGGCTGATGATCGTACTCACATGGCTAATTTAGAGGCCTGCTTGGCTGCTGTGAGAAATTGGATGTCGCTAACTTTCCTGCTTTTATATTCAGTGTGGCAGCCAAAAATCTTGGTGTTATGTTTGATCCCAGCCTTTCCTTTGACAAGCACATTAAAGAAATCACCAAGACTGCCTTTTTTCACTTACCTAACACAGCTAACGTTCAGACTTTCCTGTCCATGTCTGATGCAGAGGCTCTAATACATGCGTTTATTTCATCCAGACTTGATTACTGTACTGTTCTGTTCTCAGGTCTGCCACAGTCTGGTACTAAAAGTCTCCAGATGGTTCAGAATGCTGCAGCTAGAATCCTAACTTAAACTAGAAAAGTTGACCATATTACACCAATTCTTGCCTCCCTTCATTGGCTTCCTACCCATGTTAGATCAGACTTCAAGGTGCTTCTGCTGACTTATAAAATCCTAAATGGGCTTGCCCCATCTTACCTGTCTGATCTCCTTAAACCAGACAGTCCATCTCGAGCTCACCGCTCTCAAAATACAGGAATCCTGTGTGACCCAGAGTTAAAAGGAAGTCAGCTGGTGGCAGGGCCTTTTCCTACCGGGCCCCGTTCTTGTGGAATAACCTGCCTGCTGCCTTCAAGCAATCAGTCTGTTGGGTCCTTTAAATCCAGACTTAAAACTCATCTTCTTGGCTTAACCTAAGATTACTTGCCTTTAATTGAGTACTTCATGACCTGTACTGCATGGCGGGTCAGTTTGTCTCAATGAATTTACCAACCACTGTTCTGCCGACGAGACTATACAGCAGACATGGACAACTGGCGGCCCGCGGGCCACATTTGGCCCCCAGCCTCACTCAGTACGACCCGCAGGTCAATTTCCAAATATCAGTAAATTGTTGGTTTCACAGGCGTTGGACGCAAGCGGGCCACTTGACCACATTTGAACCGGATCCCAATTGTAATTATACTGTCCACTGATGGATGGCGCTCCCTCGAAACACAAGAGGCCCGTAGCCAAGCAACCGCTTCCACGTGATCTCGTCTTGGTCTCGGCGGGCCTCATGAATATTAGTTGTTGCGCTCAGTGTGAATGTGAACTTTTGTACCGCCATCGAATGATGATTTCTGAGACCCCATTGTGCTGAAGTAACGGCATATCCCTCAGGAATGTGGACGCTTTGTTTCTGAGTTGAGCTCATTAAAGAGACATGTTGGTATACCGCTATATATTTTATTCTTTTCATTAAATTAGGAGCTGTAATTGGTTAATTGAGTGATGGGGTCTCAGTACCCCACTGGTGGAAGTGCGTGGTCACAACCTGGCCCTCTGATTGTGAGGACAACATTTTTGCGGCCCTCTCTGTCGTCACGGTTGCCCGTCCGTCCCTGTTAGAGAGTATAGATTATTCTCTCCTCTCACACGTCTTTCCTCTCTCTCTCTGAATGATGTCTTCTCCTTTCTCTTCTTCTGTGCGTGGAGTGACGTGAGTCTCCCTTGCGTGCACGTGCAGTCTGTCCTCCTCCCAGGTCTCCATGGTGACGGTGGTCACCAACCTGGAAACTGCTTGGTATCCCCCTCCTCACATATCTTATAGTCCCACGTCATTTCGTTATCCTGTTTCAGTGTTGTATCCTTCTCTCACTCAGACGTGTGACTGATGTTTGGTTTTTTGTGTCTTGTCTCCATGGTGATGGTGGTCACGTGGCTCGGGTCCTGGGCTGTTCCGGTGGCGTCTGGACACTGCTTGGCATCCTCCTCATCATATTCTTCATACATCTTTTAAGTCCATTATAATTGTGTTTATCCTCTTTCAGTGTTGTGTTGCGTAATGGTGTAAACACAACATCCACTGCACGTTGTGCGTCTTGCGGGGAGAGATCCCTCCTCTGCTGCTCTCCCTGAGCTCTCTCCCCGTCCTTTCTCCCTGGTACAGGTTTTTTCCTTATCCGATGCGAGGGTCTAAGGACGGGGTGTTGTGTTGCTGTAAAGCCCCCTGAGGCGCATGTGTAATTTGTGATACTGGGCTGTGCGAGTAAAAGTGACTCGACTGTTGTGAGATTTCAGCAGTGACATGTTCGATTTCAGAGCTGGAAGGTTTCTCCACCACAGCCTCGCCGACAGGTCGAGACACACACGGTATTTGAGGTGTTACGTTTGTGAAATTAAAAGTCCTTGCAACTAAAAGCCGTCTGCAGCCGCTGGCAGCGGCGTGCCTCTGTGTAATAACATGTGCTGCTTTGCAGAGTTCCTGCAGCTTTCTGGGTCGTCTTCACTGGATTGGTCATGATTCAGGTAACCTGTCCAGATCCAGATCCAGATCACGTGATCATACTTGGTGAATACCAAGCAGCTGTTTATCTGTTATCCTCAAGAGGTGAAAGAACCATTTTGTGAAAATCCTGCTCATCAAAACGCCACCCAGACGTCCGAGTGGCCGGGGCCCGGGGCCTGTGTGCAGGGAAGACACTGTCGAAGGGATGCTGAATAGCAATCCATCCATCCATCTGTCCATCCACCCATCCATCCATCCATCTGTCCATCCACCCATCCATCCATTAGACATTTTTTGGGGGGGGGCAGTTTGTATCATGCAGATATGCTGACACAGCTGATATGTCTGGCAAGGCAAATTATTGGTTTGACTTATTGAGAGTAAACGAAAATGTGGCAGTCTTGAAACTATATCTCTTAAACCCAACGCACCTGCTCTTTCCGAATACACAATATAGTCTATATCGTTTCTAATCGCCGCACTGCATTCGTTGTATGAGCTATACAATGCTCCCCTCTAGTGGTGAATATGTTGTATTGCACTGTAACGACGGACGAGTTGAATATCAATTTTATGGCATACGTGTGTGTGTGTGTGTGTGTGAGAGAGAGAGAGAGAGAGAGAGAGAGAGAGAGAGAGAGAGAGAGCAGTGGCGCCCCCAGAAATGTTTCATAGGGGGGGGCCAAATGGGGCCACTGAAAATCTTGGGGTGGCACACCAAAACCAAAAGCCATGACTGAATTTCGGGAAGTCTATGATGCTGTTGTAGTGTACTGTATAGGCTAGTTGAAAACTGTCAATATGAGAGTTAAGAAAATTATACATTATTGATTTAAATGAACAGCACCTAATGTAAAATATCAGATAGAAGCTTATTATGCATAATCAGAAGCATATTCTGCATATGCGACTCGTGGCTGGGGGGGGCAGCGGGGGGGGGCAGGGATAGTATCAGGGTGGCCATGGCCACCCCTGGCCACCCCTTGGGGGCGCCACTGAGAGAGAGCGAGGGAGAGAGAGAGAGAGAGAGAGAGAGAGAGAGAGAGAGAGACGGAGAGAGAGAGGGAGAGAGAGGGAGGGAGGTGGAGGGATGACGAGTCGCTAGCATATTCGTCTGACAGTCTGTCTAACTTAATTGTGCGTCGCAGGTCTTTGACGGTCAAAGGCTGTTGAAGACGGGGTAGCAAAACGCGCTGTCACGTTGTCAGAATGACACTGATTTGCTCAGGGGGGCGCCATGCCCGGCGTTCATTCCTCCATACAGCATGCGCGGTGCGCGGTCACGGCTGACGACCACGCCGCAGCGTGGAGGACGGAAACGGCTCTCTGGCATTTTCACATTCGACGTAATTGGCCCATCGATACGTCGTGTCGACACACCGATCAGCCAAAACATTAAAACCACTGACAGGTAAGGGGATAACAGCGATTGTCTCGTTACGACGGCACCTGTCGAGTCATATTCATGTATGACCAGACCAGAGCAGGCAGCCAAACCACAAATAAATACAGGAACCCCGACACAGAAAACCAGGCACGTAGTAACTCGTAGGCACGAACAAGCAACACGTGGACATAAGGAACAAGCCAGAAATCAGCCTCATCGCGAGGATTCAAAAGCTAGAGAGTAAAAGTAAGTTTTGAGCCCGGACTTAAAAGAGGGGGTGGAGGGGGCAGAACGTATAGGAGAGGGAATGCGGTTCTACAGCCGAGGGGCTGCAGCCGCAAAGGCCCCGGTGACCCCTGAGAGTTTAGATCGCGGGGCAGCCAAGAGTCCCAAGTCGGCCGACTGAGGACCTGGAGGTGGAATAGAGGGTGAGAAGGTCTGCGGTATAGCGGGGGACCATTCCACCTAGGTCTTAATAAACAAGCAGGAGAACCTTCACATCGGTTCTGAACCGCACAGGTAGCCGGTGGAGAGTGGCCATATACTGTGGAGAGTGGCCATATACTGTGGAGAGTGGCCATATACTTTGGAGAGTGGCCATATACTTTGGATAGTGGCCATATACTGTGGAGAGTGGCCATATACTGTGGAGAGTGGCCATATACTGTGGAGAGTGGCCATACTGTGGAGAGTGGCCATACTGTGGAGAGTGGCCATATACTGTGGAGAGTGGCCATATACTTTGGAGAGTGGCCATATACTGTGGAGAGTGGCCATATACTTTGGAGAGTGGCCATATACTTTGGAGAGTGGCCATATACTGTGGAGAGTGGCCATATACTGTGGAGAGTGGCCATATACTGTGGATAGTGGCCATATACTGTGGATAGTGGCCATATACTGTGGATAGTGGCCATATACTGTGGATAGTGGCCATATACTGTGGAGAGTGGCCATATACTGTGGATAGTGGCCATATACTGTGGAGAGTGGCCATATACTGTGGAGAGTGGCCATATACTGTGGATAGTGGCCATATACTGTGGAGAGTGGCCATATACTGTGGATAGTGGCCATATACTGTGGATAGTGGCCATATACTGTGGAGAGTGGCCATACTGTGGAGAGTGGCCATATACTGTGGAGAGTGGCCATACTGTGGAGAGTGGCCATATACTTTGGAGAGTGGCCATATACTCCATATACTTTGCTGTATTTTCCTCGTTCGACCACCAAGTCTCCTTGTCTTTCTTCCTCTGTCCTGATGACACACCAAGTACCTTCCTAGCGGTCCCCCTCACTATTTCTGCAGCCCCCCCCCAACACACACACAAATAACAACTCCCAATTCAACCCATGCTGTTTGATAACTTTGGATTTGTGATGTGATGCTGTATAACAAGGTACCAGTCGTGTGAGAGCGAATGCCTTTATTGGTGAGGACCCTCATATCCCTGTCTCCACTCCCACTAAATCCTGCGGCGCGTTAGGTTAATGTGCGCATTTGTGATTTCGTTCACTGTGATGAGGTGCGCTTGTTGTTTGGATTCACTGAGCAAGTGGGTGTAGCTTCACTGATGGTTCGGGTGCTGCCCTAACAGAGTTTATCCGGCCCTACCAGGCTTTCCGTGCCAGAGACGCCACTGTTCACGTCACTCCGCCCGATGGTCAAACCCACACATTTAGCGAGCCGAGCTGGCGATGGATCTCATGGAGAAGAACGTGAAAAAGGCTGTTAATCCAGATACCGTCTAATGGGATTGGTGCCCTTGGTTGCCATGGCAACAGTGAACTTTCATCTCTCTCTATGGGTGAAGAGGTGTAAGAGTTTCTTTCCGAGAGGAGAATCGGTTTGACCTACGTGACTCGTTGAGGGTGAAACCATTACTAATGTTTGCACGGTGCTTTAGTGCCTTTATGCACAAGTGCAACATTACCTTCCAGGAAACACCAACAGTAGCTGTAGCTGAAGTCACTATTACTTTGGGTGAGAGTGTGTTTATTTTGGGGGAATTTTTGGGGGTGGGGGGGTGTCCAGTGGTCTTACCTATAGGTGTTACATGTCATTTTTTTGGATTTGTTTAGTTCTTGCTTCTTTTTCTTTTCTTTTTTTGCCACACCTTGCCATATATCACCTATAATTGGGCCTTGTGACTCTGTCCAATGTAGCACCAGTAAAAGGGGGGGGGGTATAAAATATTCTAGCCTCAACTGTAAAGGTTTGAACAACCTTATTAAACGTAGTAATATCTTGCCTTTTCTGTGTCACATGGGAGCCCAAATTATTTACTTACACCAGAAACTCATCTTAAATCTCCAGACCAAATTAAACTAAAGAGAAGTTGGATAAGTCAGATCTCTTTTTTTCTTCTTCTACTAAATCAAGGGGGGTAGCTATTCTGTTGCACAAATCAGTTCATTTTCTTCATAGAAAAATTATATCTGATATTCATAGTAGATTTGCTATAGGTCAAAGTCACAATGGGAATATATTGCTATCAAACATTTACACCCCCCAACTGGGATAGCGATGTCTTTTTTAAAATATTCTGTTCTACGCTGCCTGACCTGTCTTCTTCTCACTTAGTCTTAGGTGGAGACTTCAACTGTTGTCTGGATGCTGGACCAGACCACTCCTCCACTGACCCCCGTGTCCCATCTAAATGTACAAATATAAGTAGGTCCTTTATGGAAGCATTCAATATTTCTGATCCCTGGTGTTTTTTTGTTTTTAACCCCTCTCAGAGAGAATATTTGTGTGTTTTTTCTCACATGTCCAACATACTTTTACACCAATTCTTTTCTTTTTGGTTGAGAAAAAGTAACTTCATTTGGTGTCCGCATGCAACTATGACCCTGTTTTTCTTTCTGAACATGCATCAGTTTCCATGAATGGACACTTCTCAGATCGTATCAGCGGACCATTGCCATGGTTTCTTAACACCGGTGTTCTCTCTAGTGACGACTTTGTAAGGTTTGTCTCTCGGCAATTACACTTCTTTTTGAGTGTCAATAAAACCCCAGGTATTTCACTCTCGCTTTTATGGGAGATACTGAAGGCATTTCTTAGAGGGGATATGTATATGCTGCACATCAGAATGAATTACAAAGGAAGTGCCATTTCTTAAAACGGCTCGCTCAGTTGGACTAGGCTTATTCAATATGTCAAAGTCCAGAAGTGTACAAAGAACGTATCGCTCTAAAGGCTGAGACATACTGTCATTATGTCTCAATATACCACTGAGCTTTTGCTTCATACAAGGGCCACATTTTATGAACAGGGAGACAGCGATAGCAAGCTGTTAGCACATCGTTTACGTCAAACCTGCTCTTTCCATCTAATTTCAAAGCTCAAAACTGACTCAGGTATAACAACTGATTCCCTGGGAATAAATAAGATGTTGAAGGAATTTTATAATTCACTTGGCTCAACAACACCCAGCCTTTACGGTCTTCAATATTTGTTTTTTTGTTTTGTTTTGTTTTGTTTTGTTTTGTTGATATAATCAATTTTCCTACACTTGGACAGAGGCTATCTAGGGAATTAAGAAAAAGAAAAAAAACTATCTCAGCTACAGAGCTGAAAATAGCTGTGGCTCCATTACAAAGTAGGAAATGTCCTGATGGCTATCCCTCAGAGTTTTATAGGAAACTTTTGCACAAATTGGTTTCTCTTCTTATTGAAATGTTTAATGAATCTTTTAACACAGGCCGTCTCCCAGGGACACTAACCCAAGCCTCCATTTCTTTCTTATGGGCACCGGGGAGCCCATAAGCTTCAATTTCTTTAATTATTAAGAAAGTCAAAGAACCCTTGTCTTGCGCATCATACCACCCAATTAGTCTTCTTAATGTTGACTTTAAATTATCATCTAAATTACTGACACAGAGGTTAGAATGTGTCCTCCCCTCTATTAACTCCCCTGATCAGACTGGTTTCATTCGAAACAGGAACTAATTTTTCAACCTTAGGCATGTGATTAATGTGATTTATAATCCTTCTCCCCCCGTCCTTGCTGAATTCTTGATATTGTTGGATACAAAGAAGGCATTCAACAGAGTGGGATTACATTTTTTTTTCTCTTAAAAAAATTGGTTTTGAGGGGAATTTTATTTCATGGAGGAAATTGCATTATTCTCCTAAAGCCTTAGTCAGAACTAAAAATATAAATTCAGAGTATTTTAATTTGAATCGATCCACTAGATAAGGCTGTCCCCTGAGGCCTTTGTTATTTGCCTTCACCTTCAAGACTCTCTCAACTGCATTTAGGATCAACCCTAACATCTCTGGCATACTTAGGAATGGAATAGAAATAAAGGCCTCCTGGTAGGCAAACAATTTACTCTTACTTCTTTCCAACCTTTCTCTATCTATCCCCACCACTCTAGAAATACGTCAAGCCTTTGGTGAAACATGTGGGTACAAATGGAACCTTAGTAAAATGAACTATTTGCTCTTAATAAGGTAGCCCAAGATTACACATTGTCCGATTTACTGTTCAAATTTGCTCAACATGCGTTTGTGTATCTGGGAGTCGGTATTCCCCACAAGATGGAGCACCTCTATAAGGAGAATTTCACACCTCTCATGTCACAAACTCTTAACAATTTTGCTTGTGGGTCGTTGCTTAAATTAGTGTTAACTGCAAGGATTAACTCCATTAAAATGAAAGTCCTCCCTCGCTTCTGCTACTTCTTTCAATGTATCCCAGCCTTCTTCCCTCAAACCTTTTTCCGGAAATTGGACAGTTTACACTAGAATTTATCAGGAACCATACAATTCCACAGCTGCGAAAGTGGTAATTTTAGAGACCTAAGTCACTAGGGGGACTGTCTCTACCAAATTTTCTGTTTTACTATTGGATTGCTAATATTCGATCATTGAATTACTGGCTCCAGTATGAGAGCTTTGATTTTCTTTCTGCCTGCCTTAACATTGTGACAAACTCTGCCAACCTGGCATCACTGAAAGCCATTCTGTACTCTATACACATACACACACACACACAAGTCTTCTTGTATCTTTATATACAAAAATGTATATATATATATATATATATATATATATATACACATACACATAGACGCACACACACACATACTTCTTCTTCTATCTTTATATACAAAAAATGCATTTGTGAAGTCATCTCTTAAGATCTAGTTTCAGTTTAGATGTTATTTTGGTTTACACTTATTCTCTGTTAATGCCTCCTTAGTTTCTACTCATGTATTTTCTCCCCCCTAGTGGATGGTGTATTTTCTGTGTGGTCCAATGTAGGTGTCAAATCCTTCAAAGATTTATACATTAACATGTGTTTGCATCTTTCAGCAGCTGTCAGAGGGTTTTTCGCTTGCTAAAGAACTTTCTTTTTCAAAGACTAACCGGTCCGTAGCTTTGTAAGCAATGCCTTCCCTGGCTTTCCTAATCTGCTGGAGGATTCTCCTCCTGCTGATTTTTTGACACTGCCTCCATCTTTGTAAGGGGCTATCTCTTTTTATTTATTTTTTCCTTCCTTTTTTTGGTATTTTGTACTTTATAATTTGTATTTACGTTCCTCAAAGAAGCTCAATAAAAACTTAAAATAAAAGAAAGAAAGGGGCTATCTCTAGAATCTGCAATCAGTTTCCTAACTTAAGCATAGACTCACTTAATTCAGCCAAGTGATTACGGGAGACAGATTTGGGGGAGGAAATATTGCGTACGGTTCGGGCAGAGATTCTGGGAAGAGTACACAACTCCTTTATTTGTGCGACGCATGGTTTGACACAATACAAAGCGGTGCACTGCACTTACTTTTTACCAAGGCTCTCGTAGCCAAGAAGTACAAGGATGTCTCCCCAATCTGTGATAGATGGACAACGATCAATGATTTTTTTTATTTTGTCTGAAATACTGGGCCAGAAGCTTGACCTTACCCCTGTCACTGCTCTTTTTGGGGCGTCAGCCTCTTTGCCCTCTTCCTCTTTATCCCCAAAGAAAGTAAGGGCCTTCAACTCTTTA
>JAJHIY020001673.1:402500-405000 GCA_022114975.2 Lampris megalopsis | reverse complement strand
TCCATCCATCCATCCATCTATCCACCCATCCATCCATCCATCCATCCATCCATCCATCCAGGTGACTATCCCAGCACACACGGAGGACAGAACCTTGAACAGGTTTCCAGTCCACCACCAGTGCTAAAATACACACCAACACCCACTCCCATTCACACCTATGGGCGGCGTGTAGTCCTCAGTTCGCCAGACAGGCATGTCGTCATAAAGAAAGCGTGCCAACGTGAAACAGGAGGGCCGGGATCAAACCCAACTCGCTGATCGGCAATGGCGCTAATCACAACCTAAACAGTGCTCGTCTCCTGATCTCGCTCCGTCTCTCCTGCTGTCGGTTAAAGAGAGAGAGAGCAGAGGAGGAGGTACAGGGTGGTGTGAGAACATCCAACCTGATGGGACAAAGCAGAACAGAGCGACTTGCCGGACGCCAGAAAGCTACAACAGAGAACCGAAGGTGTAGAACGCCATGGAAACGGTACACAAACGAAGACGGTCTGAATGGACCACAGTCTCGGGGTTTACCTGCCGACACCACGTTGGGTGTTGGGTGGGAGGTGGCGGGCAGACAGTCACTGGCGGAGGCATGATGCATGAGGAGGGGCAGGGCTGAATCTCCTGCCAGTGTGGTGAAGGAGTCGGCACTAAATGCCTGACATGCCATTCTTCTCTGGACCTCAACCGGCCTCCTCCTCCTCCTCTTCCTTCTCCTCCTCTTCTCCTCTCTCTAGTGATAACGTCGTGGAGACCTTCGGATCTAGCCGTACCCTCAGTCGAGCCTCTCCCGGGCAGAAGGAGGCCTTTTGGTTAGAGACGGGCCTATGTATAGGTTTCTCAGCCTCGGTTGGCGGATCTCTCCCTTGTGAACGCCTGCTGCTCCCTGTGGCTGACTGCAGGCCTCGCCCATGCAGCTCCCCCGTCCGTCCTCCCCCTCTCGGTCTAGGTGCACAGGTAAGCCGGCGCGAGTCACCCCCTCGGCGCTTTGCCCCTCCTGTTCAGTGCAGGCATTTATATTCCATGCACGTACCACTAGCCACCCCCCCTTGCCCGCGTCGATGCCCCCACCAGTCTCCCGCTTCCGACCCCCCCCCCCCGACCCCCACCGCACACCCGCTGTATCGGAGCTACCCCTACCAATGTCCTTCCCGCTCCCCTCCCAAAGCCGGGATTAAGGTACAGAATGATAGAGAAACTCAATCCCTCTCTCCATGTCCCCGTCTCTCCTGTCCGTCTACCCCTCCGTCCCTGCCCCTCTCTGTTTAGCGATGCGAGGTTGTCATGACAGTGACGACCGACTCCTTCAACTATCAGAGATCCACTCTGAACCAGAACAAACCCTCCCGGGCGGATCAGGGGGGCCCGCAGCAGAACGGACATGGTTCAGCTGTGGGACAGAAGACAGCGGCCCGCAGACTGGCGAGGACGATCTGCAACATGGACGCAAGAGTCCCGCGAGGGGGCTTGGGGGCGTAAATTAGTTTATTTGTTTTGCCCAGAGTCACCCGGCTTACATGTGGAGGCGAGGAGCTTTGCACACCCGACCCCTTCCAGCCATCTGCCCCGTGCTGCCTTGCTGCAGAGCGAGTGGAAGAAGCGGCGGGTGTTGTCTCAGCCGTGCAGTCCGTATTATGTCCGGCTCCAAGAGGGGATCCCTTAAAGACAACAGGTCTCATTGGGGGGGGGGCTGAGGTTAATTTAAGGAGTGCGGCCTCTGTTGTGCCCTCTTTTGTTTCTGTTTGTATCCGTGTTTATCCTGGGATCTGCTGCGCCATTGTTCCTGGAGGTGGGCAGCAGGTGGCAGAGTGTGTGGGCAGCAGCAGTATCCGAGTGGCTGCACGGACGCTGCTTGTTTACAACAGGATTTTATCTAAATTCTCTGTTTAAATTGCGGCGTTCAATCAATTTATGGGATTTGCTGAAATAAAGCGTGCGAGACCGCATGTAGTGGCTTTGAAAAACGTGCACAGAAGTCAAATCTTCCTTTTCCTCATGTGATCCCAGTGCACAGCACGTGTGTGGATGCAGGCCATCATATTGACACAGGGTTGGTTGTTCAATTTCCTCTATTGTATGTTAATACAGTGCGACCCCCCGCCCCCACCCACGTGCGGGTCATCTCATCCATAAACACCATGTTATCAAACATCAGCGAAGAGATCTGTCACAACCAAATACCCAAACAAACTTCACGAGAAGTGCCCTGCTGAACGGCACGAGTCAGTCACAGCTTGCAAGATAAGCGACACCCCGATACTGCACAACCAACACCCCGATACTGCACAACCAACACCCCGATACTGCACAACCAACACCCCGATACTGCACAACCAACACCCCGATACTGCACAACCAACACCCCGATACTGCACAACCAACACCCCGATACTGCACAACCAAGACCACAATATTGCACAACCAGCACCCCGATACTGCACAACCAACACTCCGATACTGCACAACCAAGACCACGATACTGCACAACCAAGACCCTGATACTGCACAACCA